>CM070090.1:18812167-18837167 GCA_036178185.1 Liparis tanakae | reverse complement strand
TCTGGACCTCTCGTTCCAGGTGAGGTGGTGGAGTTCCGGAACACGCCCCTTTAACTCCGCCCAGGTAGGCGTGGGCGTCGCCTCCTGGTCACTGCGTCGTGTTTCCTCCTCAGATCTCGCTCAGAGCCGCAGCATGAACGACATCTCAGACACGCCGAGCACCGACCAGGTAACCAGCGTCCCATCACATCACATCCCATCACACAGCAAGAAATACCATCAAATACCAAGAAATACCATCAAATACCAAGAAATACCAAGAAATACCATCACACAGCAAGAAATGCCATCACATACCAAGAAATACCATCAAATGCTAAGAAATATCATCAAATACCAAGAAATACCATGAAAAACCATGAAAAACCATCATATACCATAGAAATACCATCAAATAGCATAGGAATACTATCAAAGATCATAGAAATACTATCAAATACCATAGAAATACTATCATATACCATAGAAATACCATCAAAGACCATAGAAATACTATCAAATACCATAGAAATACTATCATATACCATAGAAATACCATCAAAGCCCATCAAAGACCAACAGGAGTACTTTGTAGTACTTTGTAGTACTTTGTAGAACATTAAACATGAATCATTAAGGTTCTACGAGAAGGAGTTCAGAGTAATCAGAAGGACGTGATTCGGCTTTTAGGAGAATTGTTTTGAGGACTTTGAAGGCGTCACGGGGAAAAGACTGGAATGTTAAATTCAGCCAGTAAACAGCTTAGTGGGACGGTGAGGAGTTCAAAGACACTGGGAAAGAAGCACGTCGGTGGGAAACGTGAAATCTGGGTTTAGAAAAACGTCTTATTTATTTTCATACAAGGAACAAGTTGAAAAATATGTTCCATTAATTACACACAAATCACACAATAATAATAACAATAACATCCATTCCCCCATAGCCTACATTTCCCACAATGCAGTTCAAATGAAGGTCTCTCTGCTATATGATCACATCTCTTATAGATTATTGATTTGTTGGCAGATGATCTAATAATAATAAATAAAAGTGACTCTCCCCTCTCCCCCCCCCCCCAGATGAAGAACAAGTTCATGAAGAAGATCCCCCGTGACGCCGAGGCCTCCAACGTGCTGGTGGGCGAGGTGGACTTCCTGTCCAAGCCCTTCGTGTCCTTTGTGCGGTTGGCTCAGGCCACGACGCTGGGCGGCCTCACCGAGGTGCCGGTGCCCACCCGGTGAGAGGCTCCTCCCCTTTACCTGAGAGGCTCCTCCCCTTTGACCAAAGATACCACAAAGTAATACCAGAAGACTCAACCTTCGTCTTCTGCAGGTTCCTCTTCATCCTGCTCGGCCCGCACGGGAAAACCAAATCCTACAACGAGATCGGCCGAGCCATCGCAACGCTGATGGTGGACGACGTGAGACACACACACACACACACACACACACACACACACACACACACACACACGCACGCACGCACGCACGCACGCACACACACACACACACACACACACACGCACGCACGCACGCACGCACGCACGCACGCACGCACGCACGCACACACACACACACACACACACACACACACGCACGCACGCACGCACGCACGCACGCACGCACGCACGCACGCACGCACACGCACGCACACACGCACGCACGCACGCACGCACGCACGCACACACACACACACACACGCACACGCACGCACGCACGCACGCACGCACACACACACACACACACACGCACACACGAGATCTGCTCCTCTTCCTCTCCGCCAGCTCTTCAGCGATGTCGCCTACAAGGCCCGGGACCGCGAGGATCTGATCGCCGGCGTGGACGAGTTCTTGGACGAGGTCATCGTGCTGCCGCCGGGCGAGTGGGACCCCAAGATCCGCATCGAGCCCCCCAAGAAGGTTACATCGGCGGAGATGAGGCACGGCCAGCGTGGTTAGAGTTGTGGGAACAGGTCTCGTCTTGACCACTAGGGGGCAGCAGAGAAAAGTTGATATCCTCCAGGGTTCTCTCTGAGCTCGTCTTTGGTCTCCACCTCCGGTCTCCAGTCAACCTGCCAGTATTTTTTTTTGAAAAGTTGAAATATTGAAAAGTAAAAATATATTAAAAAGTTGAAATATTCAAAAAACATTTAAAAGTTAAAATATAAGAAACAAAATTAAAAGTTAAAATATAAGAAAAAAACATTTAAAAGTTGAAACATTAAAAATCTTGAAAAGTTAAAATATGTTTAAAATCTTGAAAAGTAAAATAATCTTGAAAATTTGAAATATTGAAAAATAAAAAATATATAAAGTAAAAAAATATGAGAAGTTAAAAAATATTGAACATTTTAAAATATTGAAAAATAAAAAAATATTGAAAAGTTGAAATATTATAAGTAAAATAATATTGAAAAGTTGAAATATTGAAAAGTTAAAAAAATATTGAAAAGTTGAAATATTGAAAAGTTAAAAGATATTGGAAAGTCAAAATATTGGAAAGTGGAAAAATATTAAAAAGTAAAACTAGTCTTTTCTAGTCTTTACCACTAGTGGGCAGCAGAAACAAGTTCACTTCTTATACTCCAAGATTCTCTCTTAGCTCATCTTTGGTCTCCACCTACTAAGATATGTCTCCAGGCATGCCGCCAAAGTAGAAATATTTAAAGGTAGAATAATCTTTAAAATATTGAAAATTATGAAATATTGAAAAGTTAAAATATATTAAAAAGTAGAAATATTTAAAAAAACATTTAAAAGTAGAAATATGTAAGACATTTAAAAGTTGAAATATTGAAAAGTAAAAAAAAAATGAAATTTAAAAGAAAAATTGAAAAGTTAGAATATTGAAAAGTTTTAATATTGAAAACTTAAAAGATATTGAAAAGTTTAAATATTGGAAAGTGGAAATAAATAATAATAAAAAAAATATTTTTGTCTTTACCACTAGTGGGCAGCAGAAACAAGTTAACTTCTTATACTCCAAGATTATCTCTTAGCTCATCTTTGGTCTCCACCTCCTAAAATATGTCTCCAGTCATGCCGCCAAAGTAGAAATATTTAAAAGTAAAAAAAAAAAATATTGAAAATAATGAAATATTGAAAAGTAAAAATATATTAAAAAGTAGAAATATATAAAAAAAACATTTAAAAGTAGAAATATGTAAAACATTTAAAAGTTGAAATACGTTGGGATCTCCTCTCGGTGAACGTTGGGCTCTCCTCCCGGTGAACGTTGGGATCTCCTCTCGGTGAACGTTGGGATCTCCTCCCGGTGAACGTTGGGCTCTCCTCCCGGTGAACGTTGGGATCTCCTCCCGGTGAACGTTGGGATCTCCTCTCGGTGAACGTTGGGATCTCCTCCCGGTGAACGTTGGGCTCTCCTCCCGGTGAACGTTGGGATCTCCTCTCGGTGAACGTTGGGATCTCCTCTCGGTGAACGTTGGGATCTCCTCTCGGTGAACGTTGGGCTCTCCTCTCGGTGAACGTTGGGATCTCCTCCCGGTGAAGCCAGCGTGAGCCTCGTTGTCTCGTGTCTCCACAGGAAGTCGGTGCTGAACCTGAACGAGCTCGGTCAGATGAACGGCTCGGCCGGCGCCGGGGGAGAAGACGAAGAGTTCCCTGCTCCTCACGAGCTCGGAGAGGAGCTGCAGTTCACCGGGAGGTGGGGACAGACTTCTTCATGAATCACACGCCGTGGAGCCGCAGCTCTCTAACGACGGCCGGTTCCTCAGGTTCGGAGGCGGCTTGTGGCTCGACATCAAGCGGAAGGTTCCGTGGTTCTGCAGCGACATCTACGACGGGTTCCACATCCAGAGCATCTCGGCCGTGCTCTTCATCTACCTGGGCTGCATCACCAACGCCATCACCTTCGGGGGTCTGCTGGGGGACGCCACCGACAACTACCAGGTCAACACGCCGCAACACTAACCTCACTTCCTGTTTGACCCGTCTCACTTCCTGTTGGTCTCTGTTCTCTAAGGGAGTGATGGAGAGCTTCCTTGGCACCGCTCTGGCCGGTACGGTGTTCTGTGTCTTCGGTGGGCAGCCGCTCATCATCCTCAGTTCAACGGGACCCATTCTCATCTTTGAGAAACTGCTTTACGAATTCAGCAAGTAAGACGTGAACATCGAGTCACATGCCGTGTTTGAGAGTAATACCATTCTACTGAAAGAGGAATGATATCTCCCAAAGAGAGAAGCTTCATGTGTTGAAGCTGCATTCTCTCTCCTGACCACCAGGGGGCGACTCCTCTGGTTGTATAGAAGTCTCTAACCACGACTCCTTGTGCTCCCCAGGAGCAACCAGATCGACTACATGGAGCTGCGCCTGTGGATCGGCCTCCACTCGTGCCTCCAGTGCTTCGTGCTCGTGCTCTCGGACGCCAGCTACATCATCAAGTACATGACGCGCTTCACGGAGGAGGGCTTCTCCAGCCTCATCTCCTTCATCTTCATCTCCGACGCCATCAAGAAGATGGTGGGTGGCCTTTGAAACGTGGCTTCGGACGCCAGGCGTTCACAATAAAGACGTTTGGTTGTTCGTAGGTCGGAGCCTGGAAGTATTACCCCATCAACCGCGGCTTCAAGCCGGACTCCGCCACCTCCTACCGGTGTGACTGCCTCGCCCCGGACCAGGGTGAGTGGGAGAGGACACCCGTTGGGTTTCTCCTGGAGAAGCTGGCTCATTGATGATCCTTATTGGCAGATAGACATTCTGTTTGCTATCACACCTTTTTGCTATCACACCTTTTTGCTATCACACCTTTTTGCTATCACACCTTTTTGCTATCACACCTTCCTCAAAGTCATCTCAAATGTTGAGAAGTTATTCTCTGTGAACGTTCTCTGTGATGATGTGAATCTCGTCTGTTTCTGCCTCGTCTCTGGACGCCGTCCGACCACGTGAGTCTTCTTCTTGAATCGATCGCACCTGAATATTTAATATATTCTTTTAACAGCCAACATTCGATGTCGTTCCCTCGTCGATACTTTAGAGCACTTCTTAACGTCCTTGTTGGATTTATTTGGCACTATTTCCTCCACAAACCAAACACGGTTCTGGTCACGTTTCCCATGATTCATTGCGGCGCCTCTTGTGTTCCTCAGCCTCTGCTCTGGGCTTCAATGTCTCAGTGCCGCTCGGAGACGAGAACATGACCCTGCTGGTGAGTGGAGGAGACACCAGAGGGAGGGACTCCTCGGAGGACAGGAAGTGAGTGTTTCTTCTTCTGCTGTTGTAGTTCAACCTCACCGGTCTGGACTGGAGCCAGCTGGGGAAGAAGGAGTGTGTGCGTCTGGGCGGCCTCCTGGTGGGCGGCTCCTGTAAGTACGTCCCCGACCTGGCGCTCATGTCCTTCATCCTCTTCTTCGGGACCTACTCCACGACGGTGGCGCTCAAGAAGTTCAAGTTCAGCCGCTACTTCCCGACCAAGGTGAGGCTCCTCCCCCTCCGCGAGGCTCCTCCCCCTCCGTCAGCCTCCTCCATGCTCTCCTCCATGTGATCCTCCTCTCTAGTGAATGCTCCTCCTCCCTCCTGCTCCTCTTTCTCTCCTAAATGCTCCTCCTCTCTCTTGCTCCTCCTCCTCTCTCTTGCTCCTCCTCCTCTCTCTTGCTCCTCCTCCTCTTTCTTGCTCCTCCTCCTCTCTCCTGTATGCTCCTCCTCTCCTGAATGTTCCTCCTCTCTCTTGCTCCTCCTCCTCCTCTCCTGAATGTTCCTCCTCTCTCTTGCTCCTCCTCCTCTCTCTTGCTCCTCCTCCTCTCCTGAATGCTCCTCCTCTCTCCTGCTCCTCCTCCAGCTCCGCTCCCTGGTCAGTGACTTCTCCATCATGATCTCCATCCTGGTCTTCTGTGGTCTGGACCTCCTTCTGGAACTGGACACCCCCAAGCTGCTTGTGCCCACGGAGATCAAGGTCCCTGATCCCTGATCCCTGGTCTACTGGTCTACTGGTCTACTGGTCTACTGGACTACTGGACTACTGGACTACTGGACTACTGGACTACTGGTCCACTGGACTACTGGACTACTGGACTACTGGTCTACTGGTCTACTGGTCCACTGGTCTACTGGACTACTGGACTACTGGACTACTGGTCTACTGGTCTACTGGACTACTGGACTACTGGACTACTGGTCTACTGGACTACTGGACTACTGGACTACTGGTCTACTGGTCCACTGGTCTACTGGACTACTGGACTACTGTACTACTGGACTACTGGTCTACTGGTCCACTGGTCTACTGGATGTCTCACTCTCTAGAACCTTAAAGATGTCTCACTCTCTAGAACCTTAAAGATGTCTCACTCTCTAGAACCTTAAAGATGTCTCACTCTCTAGATTGTTACGTGTTCTAATACTCGTTTGATTCATAAATGATTTATTTCACTATTTTAATAACATCTTCTTCTTCGTCTCCTATCTCCTTGTCTCCTCTTTCCTCGTCTCCTCTCTCTTCTTCTCCTCTCCTTGTCTCCTTTTTCCTCTCTCCTCTCTCCTCGTCTCCTCTCTCCTTGTCTCCTGCCTCCTAGCTGAGGAAGCTCATCAGTGATTTCTCCATCTTCATGTCCATCATGTCCTTTGTGGGTCTGGACATGTTGATCGGCTTAGAGACGCCCAAACTAATCGTTCCCACTGAGTTTAAGGTACCTGAACACACCGCGTGTGGCTTTGTGACACCGATATAATACCTGTGTTGAATATGTGTGTGTGTGTGTGTGTGTCCCTCTCTCCCTCTCTCTCTCCCTCTCTCTCTCTCTCTCTCTCTCTCTCTCTGTGTGTGTGTGTAGCCTACCCGGCCCGACCGTGGCTGGCTGGTGTCTCCCTTTGGGAAGAACCCGTGGTGGTGGTACCTCCTCAGCTCGGTTCCGGCGCTCCTCGTCACCATCTTGATCTTCATGGACCAGCAGATCAGCGCCGTGATCGTGAACCGCAAGGAGAACAAGCTGAAGGTCACACACACACACACACACAAACACATACACACACACGCACACACACACACACTCACACACACGCACACACTCACACACACTCACACACGCACACACTCACACACACACACACTCACACACGCGCACACACATACACACACACACGCACACACTCACACACACGCACACACTCACACACACTCACACACACGCACACACTCACACACACACACACTCACACACGCACACACACACTCACACACACACGCACACACTCACACACACACACACACTCACACACACGCACACACTCACACACACACACACACACTCACACACACATACAAATACACACACATGCACACACACACGCACACACACACACACACACACACTGTTATGGGCTTTATCATTATCATCATCATTATTATCATCATCATAATTATTACTATTATTATTATTATTATTATTATCATCATCATAATTAATATTATTATTATTATAAAGTAGGTCTTTTTTGTTATAGTTTCTATTTTCAAATGTATCGCTGAAAAATAAAGTGTATTGTAATAAATTAATAATGAGGACATAC
Source organism: Liparis tanakae (assembly GCA_036178185.1). Lineage (NCBI taxonomy): Eukaryota > Metazoa > Chordata > Actinopteri > Perciformes > Liparidae > Liparis > Liparis tanakae. The sequence goes on along the minus strand of CM070090.1, from coordinate 18,829,665 downwards.
AAGGCCATTAGAGGTCATTCAAGGTCATCAGAGGTTATTAGAGGTCACCAGAGGTCATTGGAGGTTATTAGTGGTCACCAGAGGTCATTGGAGGCCATTAGAGGTCACCAGAGGTCACGTGTGGGCCCGTCCTCCCCTCCCGGCTGCAGAAGGGCTGTGGGTACCACCTGGACCTGTTCTGGGTGGGGGTCCTGATGGCCGTGTGCTCCCTGCTGGGCCTGCCGTGGTACGTGGCGGCCACCGTCATCTCCATCGCCCACATCGACTCGCTGAAGATGGAGAGCGAGTCGAGCGCCCCGGGGGAGCAGCCGCAGTTCCTGGGGGTCCGGTGAGCGTGTGTGTGTGTGTGTGTGTGTGTGTGTGTGTGTGTGTGTGTGTGTGTGTGTGTGTGTGTGTGTGTGTGTGTGTGTGTGTGTGTGTGTGTGTGCGTGTGTGCGTGTGTGTGTGAGTGTGTGTGAGTCTTTATCAACAATGACCTTCCTCCAGGGAGCAGCGCCTGACGGGCATCCTCGTCTTCGTCCTCACCGGCCTCTCCATCTTCCTGGCTCCGGTTCTGCAGGTCAGTCCGTGGAGAACAGGAAGTTCCTGCTGTTTGACGTGTACTTGAACCTGTCTCTGTGTCACAGTACATCCCCATGCCCGTCCTGTACGGCGTGTTCCTCTACATGGGCGTGGCCTCGCTGAGCGGCATCCAGGTGCGTGTGACCCCCCCCCCCCCCGGCCCCCTGCTGGTCCCGCCCACTCATTCAGGATTCTGTGGTCCAGTTCTGGGAGCGGATCAAGCTCTACCTGATGCCCCCCAAGCACCAGCCCGACTTCTGCTTCCTGCGCCACGTCCCCCTGAGGAGGGTCCACCTCTTCACGCTGGTCCAGGTCCTGTGTCTGGCGGTCCTCTGGGTCCTAAAGTCCACCTTCCTGGCCATCATCTTCCCTGTGATGGTGAGCGCCATTCATATGGCTGCTTTACAGCGTGGTCCCTGAACGCCTCCCCATGTAGAGCCTGTATTCACAGCGTGGTCCCTGAACGCCTCCCCATGTAGAGCCTGTATTCACAGCGTGGTCCCTGAACGCCTCCCCATGTAGAGCCTGTATTCACAGCGTGGTCCCTGAACGCCTCCCCTGAACAGATCCTGGGTCTGCTGGTGGTCAGGAAGCTGCTGGACTTCATGTTCTCGCAGCACGACCTCGCCTGGCTGGACGACATCCTGCCGGAGAAAGACAAGAAGAAGAAGAAGAAGAAGAAGGAGAAGAAGAAGAAGGCGGAGCCTGAGAGCGACGAGGAGGTGAGGAGGCGAGCGCGAGGCGATGGCGCCGCGTGTGCGTCCGTGCTCTGGTACTAACACGCGTGTGTTTCTGCTCCCACAGTGTTGCTGAGCTCCTCTCGTTGTGCCTCCCACTGTTGTTGTTGTTGTTTGTTGTTTTTGTGTGTTTTTTGTCGACATAATTCTTGCGTAAAGTGAAGTCGTGTTGGAGGTCAAACGTAAACGTAAACGTAGTCCTGAAGTTTAAATTACAAACATTTAAAAGAAGAAAGATCACAAAACTCTGTACTGTCGCTTTAAATCGGCTCCTGTGCCATTTATAGACTTTAAGTGATATTTAATATGTTTTTGACTCAAAGCATCTTCTATTCTTCTCTCAACCAACTTTTTAATTTATTTTATTTTCTTCTTTATGTTAATTTATTTTCTGTGTTGTTGTTGTTGTTGTTGTTGTTGTTGTTGTTGTTTGTTTTTAACTCTTCTGTCAACATTTGTTTCATGTTGTTGTTAATTTTTGCTCTTTTCTTCGTGTTGTTTACCTGGAACTCTTCTGTAAACACAATAAACATAAATAAATAAAAACAGGGGGATCACAAAATTTAAATATTGTCATTTTAATCATAATAAATCCTCCTTAACGAAACCGGCTGTAGCTTCAACACAGGGACTACTTTAGGTGGAGGGATCTTCAACACAGGGACTACTTTAGGTGGAGGGATCTTCAACACAGGGACTACTTTAGGTGGAGGGATCTTCAACACAGGGACTACTTTAGGTGGAGGGATCTTCAACACAGGGACTACTTTAGGTGGAGGGATCTTCACGAGGTGAACAGGTCACACGATGATGTCACTGATAAAGAAACGAGGACTCTTATTCTTTTAAGTCCCAGTGTTTCCTGCATGCCGACCACTTCCTGTGTCTGTGTCCCTCAGCCCGGTAGCTCCGCCCCCTCTCCAGTGAAGATTCCCATGGAGGCCCTGGAGCCCCTCCCCCTTCCACGTTGCCCCTCCCACTCACAGCCAAACCTCTGACTGTGAGTACGGCCCCGCCCCCTTTGTCTGTTCTCATTTAATGAATGTAAACTTGGGAGCTTTGCTATAATAATAATACAAATAATAATACAAATAATAATAATAATAATCAATATATCTATTAATATTATCATAATATTATTTGTATTATTATTATTATTATGATTATTATATATATTTTTGTTTTACTTCATGGATATATTTTTATGGAATGTTACATTATAACTTATAAATTATAAAAAACTATTATAGAAAAGTAAAATATAATAAAGATGTCATAGTATAATATATATATATACATATATATATATATACATATAAATATATTTATACATCATTTTTAATTATAAATATATGTTTATATATATATATATATATATATATATATATATATATATATATATATATATATATATATCTGCTGTATGTGTGTTTTCTTACAGAAGATGAACTCCAATCAAAATGATTTAGACTACAGGTACTGAAGCTGCACCTGACCTCTGACCCTCACCTGACCTCTGACCCTCACCTGACCTCTGACCCCTTCAGACCAAGTCTACTGTGTTGGATGATTATTGAACGGTGACGTTTCGTTTGGACTGTTAGAACTACAAAGTTCTACAGTTTGGAACTACAGCTCCCACAATGCACTGGGACTGAGATGTTCCCTCCTCACAATTCACCTGTAACACATCATTTAATATGAATTAATACTTTAAGAATATGTGTTAGACTAATATGTAAACACCCAGACTCATCCTGAACACACATTACCCATCAGCCCCTGCTCCATCTCATTACCCATCAGCCCCTGCTCCATCTCATTACCCATCAGCCCCTGCTCCATCTCATTACCCATCAGCCCCTGCTCCATCTCATTACCCATCAGCCCCTGCTCCATCTCATTACCCATCAGCCCCTGCTCCATCTCATTACCCATCAGCCCCTGCTCCATCTCATTACCCATCACACACCTGTCGGCCTCAGTAACTCTGACCTGCTGGTTCCACAGCGTCACGCTGCACCTGAGGATCTCCTGCCCCCCCCCCCCACCCCCCCACCACCCCCACCACCCCCACCACCCCCCCGCTCGCCGGCCCGGCCCACAGGTGAGCATCCGGGTGGAGTCGGACTTCGAGGATCCGGACTTCTTCTCTCAGCGCCACCTACAGGTCCCTCAGGTCCACCAGGACCTTCAGGACCCTCAGGTCCTTCAGGACCTTCAGGACCTTCAGGACCCTCATGACCTTCAGGACCCTCATGACCTTCAGGACCTTCAGGACCCTCATGACCTTCAGGACCTTCAGGTCCGGAGACCTGCGGCGGGAAAGAACAAAGACTTCATGAAACGCCACGCTCACTTTAGTGACCCAGAGACCATGTAGACACACACACACACACACACATGCTTCACGTGTCCTCAGTTATTAATCATCAATAACTGATGATCAGTTATTGATCACTTATTGATTGGGTGGTTGATCCTCAGGATGGTTCATGTTCATCTTGTAATAAAAGTATTTCAATCTGTTTCTGTTGATGTATTTATACTGAAATGTACTTTATACTTCTCTCTCTGTATATATATGTATGTATATATATATATATATATATATATTATATATTAATATATATAGTATATTACTATCAATAGTTGAGCTTCAAGCAATGAAGAGAAATAAAATATATATATTTTAATTTTACACATTTATACAAAACATATCGGATGGTAAATCAAAACCAAATAAATGTTTATATTTAAATAAATAAGAGACTTTAAGTTTAATCCATAAACAGTTTTGATGTCAAAATAAATATGAAAATAAATTAAATCTGACAGAAAATAATTCACCAGACTAGAAATTATTGAGTTTTTTTTTATTAAAGATGTATTTGTTAACATAATGAAAATGTACATTTATCAATGAACACCAGAAATAAATAAACACGCTGACCTCCGGGGGCGGGACCTGGAGGACCTGGACCTGGAGGACCTGGAGGACCTGGACCTGGAGGACCTGGAGGACTTGGACCTGGGGCCCTGATCCTCCACGTGACTACAGCTAGGAGACTGCAGGCCGGTGGTGAGTTCAGGGACCGCAGGACACGTCAAACTACAACAAGGAGGCCCCCAGGCCCCGACGGTTAAAGTTGTAATCCTTAAGAAGTTTCATTAATAAACTTTTTCTATAATCCATAACCAACTAGGCAGATTGTCATGTGTCTGACGGTCCTTGAACACATCATGTGTGATGAGAAAAATGAGCAACTCCAACATGTGGCGCTCCGTTAGTCACAGAACCACCAGAACCACCAGAACCACCAGAAACATCAGGACCACCAGGACCACCAGAACCACCAGAACCACCAGGACCACCAGAACCACCAGGACCACCAGAACCACCAGGACCACGTTCACAGTAAACGGTTTGAAGTCCATTATTAATGTCACAATAACTTAACGTGATTCTGCTGCAGTCATCGGAGGAGTCTCCTGTTGCCATGGCGACGCAGCGAGAAACGAGGCCACGAGAAACGTGTGAAGAATAAATAAATATATATTTATATATATTTATTTATATTTATATATACAGACACCAGTATTGCCACACAGAAAATACCTCAAAGTATTTTACTCAGAGTCCTCACATGAAGCAGACTTCTATACAACCGGAAGAGTCGCCCCCTGGTGGCCAGGAGAGAGAATGCAGCTTAACACATGAAGCAGACTTCTATACAACCGGAGGAGCCCCCTGGTGGCCAGGAGAGAGAATGCAGCTTTAACACACAAAGCAGACTTCTATACAACCGGAGGAGTCGCCCCCTGGTGGCCAGGAGAGAGAATGCAGCTTTAACACTCAAAGAAAGCTTTGCATAAATAAATACACCTTAAATATAATAAATGTTTAAGGATTACAACGTTAACTTCTTTCTGGATTATTTTTCACTCGTCGTCTCAAATTAGACAAAAATACTGTAAAAGTGCTTCAGTCACCCACTGACTCCTCCTCCTCCTCCTCCTCCTCTTCTTCTTCTTCTTCTTCTTCTTCTTCTTCTTCTTCTTCTTCTTCTTCTTCTTCTTCTTCTTCTTCTTCTTCTCCCTGTTCTACTCTCTCATTTCCCATCAAGCAAAATAAAAGGAGGAGCAGGAGTAGGAGGAGGAGGAGGAGGAGGAGGAGGAGGACAGGATCAATGGGCTTGCTTCTTGTCAGACATCATCTAGTTGTATTTACACGCCTCCTCTGAGAAGGAGGGAGGAGGTGAGGAGGTGAGGAGGGAGGAGTTGGGACGGCGTCTCATATCGAGACTTCATATTCTCGAGTGTCCTGTAAGAGAAGAGAAGACTGTTGACCTTTGACCTTTGACCTGTGAAGCTTGAAGGAACCCAATAGAGGGTTCTGCTCGGACTCTGATCTCCATGGCAACAGTGTCACATGACCAGGCCTGCGTCAGGCTTCACTTCTTCGTCTCCTTTGTGAAGCTTCATGTCAAATGTTTTCATGTTTATATGAAGACGAAGATGAAGAACAGATGAGGAAGAGGAGACGCACCCCCCCCGTCTCGTACAGCGGGTTGTCGAACTCCGTCTCCACGGTGATCTGTCGGTACGGATGAGGGTAGATGAGAGGGAGCCTCAGGTTGGAGTGGAACCGGCACCTAAAGCACAGAGGTCAGAGGTCAAGAAGATGACCTCATACCTATATAAACACATGTATTTAAATATATATAACTACATTTATATAAAGAAAATGTATGAATACATATATTTATGTATAGAAAAATATTAAAAACATAATATATAAATACAAATGTATAAAGAAAATGTATAAATAAATAGAAAATATATTTAAAAATTAGATATTTAAATATTAAAATATACATATGAATACATATATATATATATATATATATATATATAAAGAAAGTGTTTGTCTTAAAATATAAAAAAAAATAAAAAATATTCAACAACATAAAAAAAAATAATTAAAAACACTATAAATTGCTATAACAAAGTAAAAGTACATCATGCACTGAGTGGCGATGACCTCACCGCGTGACGTAGACATAAGCTCCGCCCACCAGTGCCGACAGCAGCAGCACCAAGATGAAGATGGCCAACGCGATGTTCCCCCCGTCCAGCCCCGAGCCCACCGGGGCCTCGGCCACTGAGACAGGTACACACACACACACACACACACACACACACACACACACACACACACACACACACACACACACACACACACACAGGTAAACACACACACACACACAGGTAACACACACACACACACAGGTAAGCACACACACACACACACACAGGTAAACACACACACACACACACACAGGTAAACACACACACAGGTAAACACACACACACACACACACAGGTACACACACACACACAGGTAAGCACACACACACACAGGTAAACACACACACACACAGGTAAACACACACACACGTAAACACACACACACGTAAACACACACACGCACACGTAAACACACACACAGGTACACACACACACACACAGGTACACACACACATGGTGCAGGCGGTTGTCTCTCACCCTCCAGCGCGTGGCTGATGAAGCAGTCCTGGTTAGCTGCAAGACATGAGAGACATCACAACACACTCCGGTTGTATAGAAGTCTATGCTCATGTGTTAGGGCTGCATTCTCTCTCCTGACCACCAGGGGGTGACTCCTCTGATTGTATAGAAGTCTATGTTGATGTGTTAGAGCTGCATTCTCTCTCCTGACCACCAGGGGGCTCCAATAGATGCTCAGGGTTTAGCTAACGTCATTAGCATGCTCAGGGTTTAGCTAACGTCATTAGCATGCTCAGGGTTTAGCTAATGTCATTAGCATGCTCAGGGTTTAGCTAACGTCATTAGCATGCTCAGGGTTTAGCTAACGTCATTAGCATGCTCAGGGTTTAGCTAACGTCATTAGCATGCTCAGGGTTTAGCTAACGTCATTAGCATGCTCAGGGTTTAGCTAACGTCATTAGCTCAGGCTTCATTAATCCAATCGGGATCGACGAGCTCATGAAAATAGACAAAATAAAGAGCTCACCCCTGCAGAGTGGGAGTGGGCCGCTCCAGAAGGACGGGTTACCCAGAATGCACTTGATGGCCATCTCCCCGATGAGCTCGTAACCTTGGTAACAGACGAAGGTGAGCGTCTCAGCTGGCAGGTACAGCCTCTTGGACAAGATCTGGTACCCATTAGCCGGGAGGCCGGGGTTCTCACAGGAGACTGAGTCCTCCGCTGAGGAGGAGGAGGAGGAGGAGGAGGAGGAGGAGGAGGAGAACCTTTAGATCAGACTGACTCATGGGTAATCTCCGCCCCCCCATCCAGGTGGCTGAGAGCTGATTGGTACAGAGCATTGGCCTCATTTACATATCAAACACTTAACACCCTGAACACTCACACACAAACACACACACACACACACACGCACACACGCACACACACACACACACACGCCAGAGCTGATGAAGCATCGTCTCTGGCGTGTGGAGACGATGTGATCAGTGTCAGTGGACATTCAGCTACAGGAAATCTCAGGTAATGAGTACGTAAAAAATATTATGAATATAACCCCCCGCCCCTGTATCTCTACATTGCCTCTACTCACACACGCAGTGGGGCAGTCGGGAGGTCCACACCGGGGTCCCCGGCTCGCGGCCATAGCAGCTGATGGTGGCGCCGCCCTGCAGGACGAAGCCGGGGTTGCAGATGTACTGGATGGTGGTCCCCACCAGCAGCTTGGGGTCCGACAGGGCCCGGGTGGAGTGGTCCACGTGGCCCGGGTCCGAGCAGTACATGACTGGGGAGACGGAACCGGTCCGGTTGTTATTATTTTAGAACCTTTTTTTATTTTAGACCGTATAAATAAATAAAATGTAGCTTCTTTTTTTCAGTGTAGTTTTTTCAACAATTTTCTTCTTCCTTTTTTAACATAATTATTAATATTTTTGAGTGGAATTTTTGAGAGTCTTGTTTATAAAAAATATATATTTTTTTTCTTTCTTTTCTTTCTTACGATCTCTTTTTTAAAGCGTAGTTATTCATATTTCTTTGTGTATTTCTTTTAGAGTTTTGTTGTTGTTGATAACATCGTGCTGGTAAGAAGAGTAGAGATACAATTAAATACTTTACTTTCATATAGCATTTTATTTTTTAAATAAACATTTACTATTTTAGACCGTAGTTTTTATTATTATTATTTTAGCTTCTTTTTTTCAGGATATTTGTTTTGACTAGATTTTTTTTCCTGATTTTTTTTTGTTGCTTAATTATTAATATTTTTTATTTAGAGTGTTGTTCTTTTATTCTTTTTGAGACTTATATATTTAGTGTTTTTCTGTTCTATTTTTCAGAAGTTGTTTTAGTTCTGACAGAAAGAAGAGGTCCAGAGGAACGGTCAACCCTTCATCTCTTCTTCGTGTTCCTGTGAACTCGACGAAGAGGAGGCACTGACTTTTCTTTTTGTTCCTGTGAACAAGGTGATGAAGAGGAGGCACTGACTCCTCTTCGTGTTCCTGTGAACAAGGTGATGAAGAGGAGGCACTGACTCCTCTTCGTGTTCCTGTGAACAAGGTGATGAAGAGGAGGCACTGACTCCTCTTCGTGTTCCTGTGAACAAGGTGATGAAGAGGAGGCACTGACTCCTCTTCGTGTTCCTGTGAACAAGGTGATGAAGAGGAGGCACTGACTCTTCTCGCAGAAGGGCGGCGGGCCGCTCCAGCTCAGCTCCGGCCGGCAGCCCAGCGTGTCGCGGCCCACCAGGTCGTAGCCGGGGTCGCACTGGTACGTGATGCGGGCGCCGCGCACCAACGCCACGTGGGACGTGGTCTTCCATCCGTTCTGGATCTCAGGAAGGTCAGGACACGAGTCGTTACGGGACACCTCTGAGGAAGAGGAGGAGGAGGAGGAGTGGGGGAGGAGGAGGAGGAGGGGGGGAGGAGGAGGAGGAGGAGGAGGAGGAGGAGGAGGAGGAGTGGGGGAGGAGGAGGAGGAGGAGGAGGAGGAGGAGAGGAAGAGGAGTCATGGAGTTAGGTGGACCTGTCAAGGTCCACCTGAGTGTGTGTGTGTGTGTGTGTGAGTGAGTGTGAGTGTGTGGTTTATGGATCAATTATTCATCGAGTGTCGACTCAACGTGTGAGACTTATTCAGAGACTGAAAACACACACACCTACACACACACACACCTACACACACACACACCTACACACACACACACACACATGAACTTATACTGTTTCTACAGGTAAAGGAACCAATGAGCTGAGAGCAGAGAGGAGGTGAGGAAGGTGGGGGTGGTCTCTCACAGGAGGTGAGGAAGGTGGGGTCTCTCACAGGAAGGTGGGGGTGGTCTCTCACAGGAGGTGATGAAGGTGGGGGTGGTCTCTCACAGGAGGTGATGAAGGTGGGGGTGGTCTCTCACAGGAGGTGATGAAGGTGGGGGTGGTCTCTCACAGGAGTTGATGAAGGTGGGGTCCCTCACAGGAAGGTGGGGGTGGTCTCTCACAGGAGGTGATGAAGGTGGGGGTGGTCTCTCACAGGAGTTGATGAAGGTGGGGTCCCTCACAGGAAGGTGGGGGTGGTCTCTCACAGGAGTTGATGAAGGTGGGGTCCCTCACAGGAAGGTGGGGGTGGTCTCTCACAGGAGGTGATGAAGGTGGGGGTGGTCTCTCACAGGAGTTGATGAAGGTGGGGTCCCTCACAGGAAGGTGGGGGTGGTCTCACCCATGTAGTTGAGGATGAAGCCCTCCCCCTTGCCGAACACGAGGCCGGCGGGGTCGGAGTGGAAGGTCACGGTGAGGTCGGGCGTGCTGGAGGACAGCCTGAAGGGGGCGGCGCCGCCCAGGACCCGGGTCGCCACCTCGTCGCCGTCGGTTACGGTCAGCATGTCGCTGTCGCTGATGTTCAGCCTGCGGGGGAAAGGTCAGCTGATGATGTCATGATGTCATGATGTCATCATGACATCATGACCCGCTGACCGCGGCCACAGGAAGTGGATCAACACGAGGTCATCGGCCGCCAGGGTCAAAGGTCGCTGAGAAAGATCCGAAATATGACCCGAAACATACTAAAATACCGCCTTATAGACAGAGTGTGTGGTGTGTGTGTGTGTCTCTCTGTGTGTCCCTGTGTGTGTGTGTGTGTGTGTGTGTCTCTGTGTGTGTGTGTGTGTGTGTGTGTGTGTCTCTCTCTGTGTGTGTGTGTGTGTGTGTGTGTGTCTCTCTGTGTGTCCCTGTGTGTGTGTGTGTGTGTGTCTCTCTGTGTGTGTGTGTGTGTGTGTGTGTCTCTGTGTGTGTGTGTGTGTGTGTGTGTGTCTCTCTCTGTGTGTCCCTGTGTGTGTGTGTGTGTGTCTCTCTGTGTGTCCCTGTGTGTGTGTGTGTGTGTGTGTGTCTCTCTGTGTGTGTGTGTGTGTGTGTGTGTCTCTCTGTGTGTCCCTGTGTGTGTGTGTGTGTGTCTCTCTGTGTGTATGTGTGTGTGTGTGTGTGTGTGTGTCTCTCTGTGTGTCCCTGTGTGTATGTGTGTGTGTGTGTGTGTCTCTCTGTGTGTCCCTGTGTGTGTGTGTGTGTCTCTCTGTGTGTATGTGTGTGTGTGTGTGTCTCTCTGTGTGTCCCTGTGTGTATGTGTGTGTGTGTGTGTGTGTCTCTCTGTGTGTCTCTCTGTGTGTCCCTGTGTGTATGTGTGTATGTGTGTGTGTGTGTCTCTCTGTGTGTATGTGTGTATGTGTGTGTGTGTGTCCTCACAGCTGGACGTCCAGCAGCAGCCTCTTGTCCTCGTTCGCCCTCAGCCTCCAGCTGCAGTCCTCTCCCTCTCCGTAGGCGTCGGGCCAGTTGGGCGACAGGATGACGCCGCTGGGCCCCGACAGCTCGCCGCCGCACTGCGCTGAGGGGGCGGAGCCAGAGGCACAGCGTTACACCCCAGACCGCCAGACCCCCCCCCCCCGGCGGTACCTTTGCACAGCGGCTCGGTGTCGTTCCAGTACGGGTCTCTGGCGCTGACGCACTGGATGGCGGGCGGGCCCTGCTCCAGGGCGTGGCCCGGCTCGCACCAGAACCGGACCACGGCGCCCACGGCGTACAGCGGGTCGGAGGTCGAGAAGTTCCCGTTCTGCAGGTACGGCTCGTAGCAGCGGCCGCGCTCGAAGGCTGTGGGGGGGGGGGGGGGGGAGCCATGAGAACACGGCCCGCTGCCCGGCGGTCCAGAACCAGCGCCGGTGCCTACCCTCGTAGCGGATGTTGAAGCCCGTGTTGCGGTCCGGATGCTCCCGGGTGAACTGGACCCTCGCGGCCGGGCCCTCGCTCATCACGCCCTCGAAGGGGATCTGGCCCCCCCGACCCGAGTCGAACAGAACCACGGAGCCGGCGTCCAGCCCGCTCCACAGCACCAGCCTGGGGACGGAACCACGTGAGGCCCGGTTCTACACGCCACAGGACTCTAGTCCAGCCGAGGTACTTGTACTTCACTTTCTACTCTGACGACGTTATTCACTTTACAAATACCACTCCCTCTCCTGACCACCAGGGGCTCCTCTGGTTGTATAGAAGTCTCTGCTCCATGTGTTAACGCTGCATTCTCTCTCCTGACCACCAGGGGGCGACCCTTCTGGTTGTATAGAAGTATATACTTCATGTGTTAAAGCTGCATTCTCTCTCCTGACCACCAGGGGGCGACCCCTCCGGTTGTATAGAAGTCTATTTGAGGAGCTGACTACCTGTCGGTGGCCCCCAGCGACAGTCTCTCCAGGTGGAGGTGCAGCCTCTGGCCCCTGGGGGCCTCCAGGGACCAGGAGCAGGACCGGTCCTGGGTGGCGTTGGGCCCGTGGGGCGGCGAGGGGGACAGGACCCGCCCCACGGTGGCGTTCTTCACGGTCCCTCCACAGAGAGCTTCAGGCAAAGACGCCATGAACACATCATATACTATGTACATTATATATTATATACATTATATATATATTATATAGTTTATATACATTATATACATCATATACATTATATATATTATATACATTATATACATCATATACATTATATATTATATACATTATTTATATTATATAGTTTATATACATCATATACATTATATAGTTTATATATATTATATAGTTTATATATATGATATACATTATATATTATATTCATTATATACATTATATAGTTTATATATATATATTATAGTTTATATACATGATACACATTATATACTATATACATTATATTATACACATTATATAGTTTATATATATTATATAGTTTATATACATTATATACTATGTACATTATATACTATATACATTATATAATATATAGTTTATATACATTATATACTATATACATGATATATTATATACATTATATAGTTTATATATATTATAGTTTATATACATTATATACATCATATACATTATATATATTATATATTATATTCATTATATAGTTTATATATATTATATACATTATATATTATATATACATTATATATTATATATACATTATATATTATATACATTATATACATTATATATATTATATAGTTTATAGTGTATTCATTGGGATAATGGCTGCGCGGTGGAGAGCCAATAGGAAGCCTCGCTCACCGCGGCAGACGGGCACCTCGCCGCTCCACAGTGGCAGCGAGGCGTTGAGGCAGGTGAGCAGCGGCGCCCCCTGCAGGCGGTAGCCCATGTGGCAGTGGAAGCGGGCCGGGCCTCCGGGCAGCAGGTCCAGAACCGACACCTCCCCGAAGTGAGGCCTCCGGGGCAGCGGGCAGCTGAGCCTGAAGACTGAGCGCAGGGCAGAGCGCCCACGGTTAGGCTAGGTCAAATCTTCATTAGCATTAGCACGATAGCAGGATGCTAACTTCAAGCTAACGTCACACTTGATTAGCATTAGCACTGTTCAGGATGCTAAATTCAAGCTAACGTCACACTTGATTAGCATTAGCACTGTTCAGGATGCTAAATTCAAGCTAACGTCACACTTGATTAGCATTAGCATTGAGCAGGATGCTAAGTTCAAGCTAACGCCGCATATCAATATCTGTGTTTAGTTCTTCCTGACAGCAACATGCTGAGTAAACAACGCTGCGTACGGCTGATATCATTCTAATGTTGCTATATCTAGACACACACACACTCACACACACACACACACACACACACACACTCAGTCTCCTAATTAGACGAGGGCCCATTAATCAGATCTCCCATCAGCCATTTCACCGACAGATTCAATCAGGCGTAAGTGATTACGCAATCAGCCGAACACTCAGAGCGGCCATGAAGAACACTTGATGTTTAATCTGTATGGAGCGTTTACCAATAAACACACACACACTTACATAAACACACACACACACACACACACTCACTCTGGTAGTGCAGCTGGAACACGCCCCCCCCGCCGGCCTCCGGCGCCGAGCGGTACCGGACCGACAGCGTGTTGGAGGGCGAGCGGATCACCTGACCCTCCACCAGCAGCGTGTGGTTGGCCAGCACCAGCAGGGCGCCGCGCGCATCCACGCTGCGGATGGACAGCTGCTCGCCCTCCGACAGGTTCACGCTCTTCACCTGCAGGGGGCGGGGCCAGGTGTGTTGGGTTCAGCCAATAGGAGAGCTCTTGTTGGATCTCAGCGATGTTCAGTGAGTAAAGGTTTCCACCGGAGGACTCGCTGGAATCTTTGATAGTTCAAGTGTTTTAAATATATATTTTATGTATATGTATTCATATACACACATTACATGTTATGTATACATATCGTATCACATTTTTTACTGTACATTTTTTTATATTCATGCCTTTTTTCTTCTTTTTCTTCTTTATGTTTATTGTTTATTTAGCAGCGGAAGTACCAGCAGCCGCCACCAGGAGGCGGAGTTACACCTGAGATCAGACGTAAACACACCTGATGTTCAGCAGGATGGCCAGTGTGTGTGTGTGTGTGTGTGTACCTGCAGCTCCACCCCGTAGCCCGTGTACACCGTCACCGTGTAGGTGCAGGTCACCGCGGCGCCGTCGGGCGGCGGGTTGTCGGCCGAGTCGATGTAACCTTCAGGGTCCGAGAAGTTCACCGTACAGCCGGGCGCCGCTGAGGAGGCGGAGCACACGGCCGCCATTTAGTGTGTTATCGCTGTTGTGTGTTGTTCTTGTTGTGTGTTTTTTTGTGTGAGTTTTGTTTATTATTATTGTTGTTGTTATTGTGTTGTTGTTGTTGTAACCCCTTTAATGTGAGCAGTAGATCATCATGAGGAGATCATGAAGCGTGACGTGAACATCCCATAATACACGGAGCTGTCGGTCGTCCTGGAGACGCTAACGCTAATGCAAACAGCAGCGCAGCTGTTTACCCAGAATGCTTTGTGCTCCGTGTCCAATGGGACACACACTCGTTTAAATAACGACGCTTACATTTTAACCCAAATAAATATTCACGATCTTTCCTAAACCTAATAAGCTATTTACAATCTTTTATTAAGTATAATAAGTTATTTACGATGGTTTCCTTAACCTAACAAGTTATTTCCGATCTTTCCGAAACCTAACAAGCTATTCACGATCTTTTATCAAACATAATAAGTTATTTCCGATCTTTTATTAAACATAATAAATGATTTACGATCTTTTCCTAAACCTATTAATTTATTCACAATCTTTTATTAAACATAATAAATGATTCACGATCTTTTCCTAAGTTCACTTTAAAAAGAACGAGTTGAAAGTGACTCGAGTCGCTGGACTTCGGTTGGCAAACATCCGATATTACGAACTCCTCAGATAAGATGCGCGGGTCGGGTTCCTCCTCGAAAAGAACCACGAAGAACACGTACCTGAGGACGGGTTCTCCGTCTGCGTGTCCATCATCGTAGTGGTGACCTCCTCCTGCTCCTCCTCCTGCTCCTCCTCCTGCTCCTCCTCCTCCTCCTGCTCCTCCTCCTCTTGCTGCTCAGGAGTGTGTGTGTCAGCCAGCTGTGTGTGTGTGTGTGTGGGAAGAGGCTCGGCTAGACCTCCTCCAGGGAGGGGGCCCCGGCCGAGGCCCCGGCCCAGCAGAGGGAGCAGGTTCTGGGGCAGAGCGGAGGGCAGGAGGCCCCCCCTCTGGGGCAGCAGGAGGCCCCCCCTCTGGGGCAGCAGGAGGTCTCCATGGGGCAGCACCGACTGAAGCAGAGCAGAGGGCAGAGAGCTGGGGGGCCGGGCCCTGGGGCCGCCGGCCGGGGGCCCCGCCGGAGACCCCCCCGCTGGAGACCCCCCCGCCAGAGACCCCCCCGCCGGAGACCCCCCCGCTGGGGGCCAGGTGGGAGAGGAGGGGTCTTCTTCATCTGGGGAGATAAATCATTTCCTGTCACACACACATTATCTTCATTATTTAGATGTAGTGGGAGGTTCTGTCACTGCTCATCAGAACAAACACACACACACACACACACACACACACACACACACACACACACACACACTCACACTATGTCAGACCAGGGGAAGCAGTCAGACAGGGCCCCGGAGGCGGTCCCAAAGCTCAGGGGGGGCGTGGTCCACGGGGCGTACCTCCCAGCGTACCTCCCAGGCGTGGTCACACCTGATGGGCGTGGTCACACCTGATGGGCGTGGTCACACCTGATGGGCGTGGTCACACCTGATGGGCGTGGTCACACCTGCAGCCCATCAGCTAACGAGAGACGGAGGGTATATCTTCCCTCCACTGGAGGCATCAGGGGAGAGCTGCCTGAAGAGGAGAGGAGGAGGAGGAGGAGGAGAGGAGGAGCCTCAGGAGAGGAGGAGCCTCAGGAGAGGAGGAACTGGAGCCTCTCTCCTCTCCTCTTCTCTGCCCCTACAGGAGAGAGGACCCGTCTCACAGCCGGTGTGAGACCAAAGACCGGAGAACCTTTGTTGCCGTTAGAAGCCCATCCCCCTTTCCTACACGTTTTATTAAAAGACCCTTTATTGTTGCACTACGTCTCTGAGTCTCCTGATTGTATTCAGAATCTCACCTCCACGTCCCCCAGGTTGCCACAACACACACACACACACACACACACACACACACACACACACACACACAAGATGAAGAAGAAATGCACAGACAGGCAATCCTGAATGCTAAAATGCCTTCTACAGCAGCTTGGTTCAAAAACAGCACAGAGCAGCATTACACACACACACACACACACACACACAGAGAGACACACACACACACACACACACACACACACACACAGAGAGACACACACACACTGATCACTCTGCGCAGCAGGAGCTCGAGAAATACATTTAATGATCCTCTGGTTGTCACGACAGCTTCCTGTTTCTTCTTCTGTGGTTTGTCATCGGCAGACAATGAAAAGACCACCAGGGGGCGACTCCTCTGGTTGTATAGAAGCCTATGCTTCTTGTGTTGAAGCTGCATTCTCTCTCCTGTCCAGCAGGGGGCGCCTCCTCTGGTTGTATAGAAGCCTATGCTTCTTGTTCTGTGTCATTGTTCTGGTCGTCATGGTAACTCAACCTTTCCTCTGGTTCTCTGATGAATCTGAAGTTCCGGTTCCCGTTGAGTCTGAATGAGAAGGATGAGCGTCTTCCTGTCCTCCTCCGCCCAGCAGACCCTGAACGCACCACGCCAACCTATTAGTGCTGCGAAGAGAGCGTGTGAGACTGTGAGTGTGTCTGTGTGTGTGTGTGTGTGTGTGAGTGAGTGTGTGTGTGAGTGAGTGTGTCTGATTGTGTGTGTGTGTGTGTGTGTCTGTGTCTGTGTGTGCATATGTGTGTGTGTGTGCATATGTGTGTGTGTGTGTCCTCCCCATGAGGATGAACTGTTCGCTCCAGAAGGATTTAAAACTCCTGTTTTTGTTTTTTGGGGCTGAGATTAAAGGCGTCAGCACGGTGGTGAGTTCAGGGTCCGAATACAGGAACACGTCTGCAGCGCCACGCACACGCACACGCACGCGCACACACACACACACACACACACACTTGCGCGGCGTGTGCGTGTGTGAATCATTTAAACTCTCCTCACACTCACTGCCTCCAGGTAGCAGCAGGAAGGACTGAGGGGGAGGAAGAGGAGGAGGAAGAGGGGGAGGGAGGAAGAGGAGGAGGGAGGAAGAGGAGGGGGGTGAAGCCAGAGCAAACAGACATCTTGTGTTTCTTTGCACGTTTTCGTCCATTAGCTGCAGATTGTTTGGTTTATTT
>CM070090.1:18802167-18807167 GCA_036178185.1 Liparis tanakae | reverse complement strand
GTGTGTGAGTGTGTGTGTGTGTCTATCTCTGTGTGTGTGTGTGTGTGTGTGTGTGTGTGTGTGTGAGTGTGTGTGTGTGTGTGAGTGTGTGTTGTGGGCTGCAGTAAAGATCAGGACACACTTACATAAGAGAGAGGGGGGGGGGGGTTCTGACCCGGTCTCTCTCCCTCAGCTCTGCAGCAGGATGTTGTTCATATTGATCACCCAGAACTGATTGATTTATATTGATTGATTTAATGATCGTATAGTGAGAGGTCACATGACACATAAGAGCAGTTCAACGTCCCAACAGCAGAAATACTGGTGACATTGGTTCTGCTGCCCCCTGTGGACTAAAGTGGTAGTGTTGGTTCTGCTGCCCCCTGTGGACTAAAGTGGTAGTGTTGGATCTGCTGCCCCCTGTGGACTAAAGTGGTAGTGTTGGTTCTGCTGCCCCCTGTGGACTAAAGTGGTAGTGTTGGTTCTGCTGCCCCCTGTGGACTAAAGTGGTAGTGTTGGTTCTGCTGCCCCCTGTGGACTAAAGTGGTACTGATGGTTCTGCTGCCCCCTGTGGACTAAAGTGGTAGTGTTGGTACATTGTTGTTATTTATCTCGTCTCTGATCCCTGTTGGACAACTGGAGGAGCAGATATTATTATCTCTGTGAAGCTCCACCTCCTCTTCATCCTCCTCTTCCTCCAACTCACTCGCTGTGTAACCCCCCCCCCCAGCCCCCCCCATATCTCTCTCTACCCCTCGTCTCCTCGGTTTCTCTTGCTGCCGATGTTTTGTCTCCTCTTCCTCTTCCTCTTCCTCCTCCTGCGATGCGTTGTGGAAGTTAATAAGTTACATCACACGAGTCAGATCCGTGGAATAAATCCCGAAGCAGGAAGTGAAGAGTCATTTTATTCAAGTACAAACGTGTTTCCGTCTTCACTGGTCAGAGGAGGAATCTCCTCTTTGAGAACTTTCTTTGGCGCCTTCAGTCTGAGGTCAGAACAGAGAGGATGCTGGGAAATAAAACAGAGAGAGAGAGCGATGACATCCTGTTCAGGTCTGGGCCTGCCCCCATCAAATCCCTCAGGACCAGGACCAGGACCAGGACCAGGACCAGGACCAGGAGGCGGACTGGTCTCTCCTTTGGGGTAAACGGATGTTCAGAACCACAAGACATAATTATTGTTGTTGCATCATCACATTCAACACCTGCTCATAGGCACTAAACCCCTAAACAACAGCAAAGGCTGCTGGGAAAACCAGCAGTGGAGAACCTTCCTGTGAGGAACCCGAAGGCCGGTACTAAGTCTCCTGAACGCTCCTCCAGGACTGAACCCGTGAGAACCGTGAAGTCGGTTCTTCAGACGTTCTTTTGGGAAGTCGATCTGAAACTAAACTAAAACCAGCACGTGTCAACTTATAATAATATCTGTAGAATGTAAAGGTTCTACCAGAACTATCCACTTCAAGAGAACCCTGAACAAAGGCTGGTCAAGGGTTCTCTGTTCCATTGAGAACTCTTTATAAGAAAGTGGGTTTCACGGGTTCTCTGTCAGTCGCTGGGTTCCATGAGGAATCCTTTTCTTCGAGGGATGCTGAGGATCCTCCCGGACCAAATCCCCAAGGAATTGACCGAGGAACCCTGGCTGGGTTCTAGATGAAACCCATGGAATACATGAAGGGTTCTCTGCAGACCCTCTCATGGGGGGGGGGAGTGTAACCGTACACAGATATAACCCTTTAAGTGTTAGTTAAATCTATCTGAAAGGATCCCTTAACAGAAGAGCGATTCTCTAATGGAGAAAACCAGAAGAACCCCAGAAGAACCCTCGATGGTTCTAGGGAGCACCTTGCCAGAGGGACTGACCTCACCTTCCTCAGTCGCTCTCTTTCTTCAGGTATCTCTTCATGACCGACGCCACGTCGCCCGCCTCGCTGCCCTCGGCCTCCAGACGTTCTCCCCGCGGTTTCTCCAGCCGGCGCCTGGACCCGCTTCCCTGGGAACTCCCCCCAGAACCTCCGGAGCTGGACGACTCGGAGCTCTTCCGGCCGCCGCGGGTGGAAGGCGGCAGCTCGCCGAAGTGGACGCTGAGCGCCCGGCGGCCCTTCGGCGAGCCGGCCAGGCTGCTGGCGGAGCGCGCTCTCCGGATGGCGGGCAGGATGTCAGAGGCGGCGTCGTCCCGGTCCTCCACCAGGCGCCGGTTCTGGAAGACCATGGGCTCTGAGCCCAGAGAGCCTTCGCCTCCCTCCTCTGCGGTGAGACTACCCAGCATGCACCGCCTCAGTGCCTGCGGGGAGCGCTGCACGGGCGTCGCCCGGGAGCGCGGCCGCTCGCCCGGGTCCTCCTCCGGGATGCCCAGGGAGGGGGGCCGGTGGCGAGCGGCGGGCGGCGACGCCAAGGAGGAGAGGCGCGGCAGCGAGGGAACCGCGGAGAGGGCGTCGCTGGGGTCGAAGCGGGAGAGTTTGGCCGCGGACGCCGGAGCGTCGCCGATGGAGCGAGCGCTGGCGGCGCGGGCCAAGAGCGGCGAGGCGGCTTTGAGGACGGGCCGCGGCTCCGGGGGCTCGGCGGGCCCGAGGGCCGACGCCCTCCGCCTGAGGGTGGAGGCCGCGGTGCTCTGGTAGACCGGCAGGGAGACGGTGCTGCCGGCGCCGTCGCCCGCTTCGCCGCCGGCTCGCCGCTTGCGGAGTCCGTCCAGCAGCTCGGACAGAGCGGAGGAGGACGGCGCCCGGCTGAGGCCCCGGGGTCCCGGGGCGCCGGGCTCCGGGCCGCCGGCATCGGGATCCACGCAGGAGCTGAGGGGGGAGTCGGGTTCAGAGACAGGTGACCCGGGAGGGAAGCATCCGGAGTGTTCCGGGCATACCGGAAGCTGTAGCTGCTCATGGTGTCCGCCAGAGACTGGCGCCCCCCTTGGCTGCTGATGGTACTGCTGCCGTACGGGGAGCCCCCCCCGCGGGACCCTCCTCTGGGGACGCCCAACCAATGACGGATCCCCTCGCCGACGTCCTCCGTCCCGATGGAGCCGACACTGGACACCGAGTCCCTGCCGAGCAAGACCTCACTGCATCACACGGTGCAGACCCCCCCCCCCCCACACACACACGGTGCAGACCCCCCCACACACACACACACGGTGCAGACCCCCCCCCACACACACACACGGTGCAGACCCCCACACACACACGGTGCAGACCCCCCACACACACACACGGTGCAGACCCCCACACACACACACACGGTGCAGACCCCCCCACACACACACACACACGGTGCAGACCCCCACACACACACGGTGCAGACCCCCCACACACACACACACGGTGCAGACCCCCCCACACACACACACACACACGGTGCAGACCCCCCCACACACACACACGGTGCAGACCCCCCCACACACACACACACACACACACACACGGTGCAGACCCCCCACACACACACACACACACACACGGTGCAGACCCCCCCACACACACACACACGATGCAGACCCCCCCCACACACACACACGGTGCAGACCCCACACACACACACACACACACACGATGCAGACCCCTCCCCAAAATATATGCACGTTTTTATATTTCTTTTATCTCAAGAGAATATACATACATACATATATAAATATTATATATATATATATATATATATAAATCAATATGTATACATTTAAAATATAGACATACAAAATTATATATATTTACTTTTTTATATAGAAATATATATATATACATATATATACATCAAATATATAAAAATATGTATAAATATAAAATATATACTTTTTTATATAGAAATATGTATACATATATATATATATATATATATATATATACATATAAAATATATAAAAAATATGTATAAATATAAAATATAGACATACACAATTATACACACACACACACACACACACACACACACACACACGTGGGGTTCTTACAGCTCTTTCTTTGGAGTCCAGGACCCCGTAGTCGTGTGAGCGCTGCAGTGAAGAGCAGAAGAAGAAGAAGAAGAAGAAGAAGAAGAAGAAGAAGAAGAAGAAGAAGAAGAAGAAGAAGAAGAAGATCCTTTATTAGTCCCTCAGTGGGGAAATTACAGTATTCCAATAGCATTGCTCACAGTGAATAAAAAAAAAACAGCAGAAAGTGAGAGACGTGAGATCACACACACAGTGATGGTTTAAGGCAGCAAGGAGGCGAGGAGGCGAGGAGGCGAGGAGGCCCCTCAGCGAAGCCGCGTACCTTTCAGAGTCGCTCTCGTCGCTGGACTCCACCTCCTCCAGCGCGGCCTGCAGGTCCACGATGCGGCGGATGGACGTCTCGAGGTCGGCCTGCAGCGCCTGCCGGACGGCGTTCAGCTCCTCCACCTGCATGTCCTGCAAGGCAAGGGGGAGGGCAGAGAGAGCTCAGAGGGCGGTCAATGAGGACTTCTATACAACCAGAGGAGGCCCCTGGTGGTCAGGAGAGAGACTGCAGCTGTAACATATGAAGCAGAGACTTCACTTGTCATCTCCTACCCGACGACCCAGAGGACCAATCAGCTCCCTGCGTCTAACATGACATCACCAGGCCAACACTCAGCTGCATGACCTCTGAGAGGAGATGCATTGGTTCAGCTGCTCGCTTTTATTGTTGCTTTCTGTGGTTGTTCTGTCTTTTTAGCATTCTGTCACACACACACACACACACACACACACACACGTTCACACAAACATTAACACACACACACACACACACATCGAGGCTTTCAAAGTTATTGGCTTTGTTGGCTTTGAGGAGATGGGTGTTGGTGCAGTGGTTGTCATAGAGATACATAACCATGTATGGATGTGCGTGTGTGTGTGTGTGTGTGTGTGTGTATGGATGTGTGTGTGAGTGTGTATGTGTGTGTATGGATATGTGTGTGTATGGATATGTGTGTGTGTATGTGTGTGTGTCTGTATATGAGTGTATGGATGTGTGTGTGTGTGTCTGTATATGAGTGTATGGATGTGTATGTGTGTGTGTCTGTATATGAGTGTATGG
>CM070090.1:18789667-18792167 GCA_036178185.1 Liparis tanakae | reverse complement strand
GTTACACGGGACAGGGGGTCCTGCTGGACCAGGTCTCAAGGGGACCAGGTCGCGGTGGACCAGGTCCAGAGGGATCAGGTCCAGGGGGACCAGGTCCAGGGGGACCAGGTCCAGGGGGACTCACATGCTGGAGCCCTGCAGGACCTCCAGGGCGTTCAGCGCCGACAGGTTGGTCTGGATCAGGCCGCTCCAGCCGGTCAGGTCGTAACGGACCGGGTCAGAACCCATCAGGTGGTTCACCTCACAGTGAAGAGGCTGCTCACACTGACGCACTGCAGACACACACACACACACACACACAGAGACACACAGACACACAGAGACACACACACACACACACACACACACACACACACACATACACACACACACATACACACACACACATGGTATCATGAGCAATTCAATTTAAGATAACACACACACAAAACCACAACACACACACACACACACACACACACACACATAAACACACACACACATACACACACACACCTGTGTTGCTGTAGTACTGGCAGACTCTCTCCAGGGTTCTGTTCTCACTGGAGGCCGGAGACCCCAGCTCCTCATCCAGGACCCACAGCAGACCTCGGGGGTCCCCATCGGCCGCCCGGACCTTCACCACACACACACACACACACACACACACACACATATTAACACACACACACACTCACACATACATACAAATATTACACACACACACACACACACACACACAAACTTTATGTTTATTGACCACAAAAGAAGAACAGAATTGAGGCCTCATAAGGTCATGTGGGCTCTATGGAGCCTCATAAGGTCATGTGGGCTCTATGGAGCCTCATAAGGTCATGTGGGCTCTATGGAGCCTCATAAGGTCATGTGGGCTCTATGGAGGTCTCATAAGGTCATGTGAGCTCTATGGAGGCCTCATAAGGTTATGTGGGCTCTATGGAGCCTCATAAGGTCATGTGGGCTCTATGGAGCCTCATAAGGTCATGTGGGCTCTATGGAGCCACACAGGTACCTGTGGGGGCTGCTGGTCTAGAGCTGAGACCACATCAGATGGACTCTCCTCTGGACTCTGCACCTCCACCGGGATCTTCTCCTGCAACACAAATCATGTCAGACGCATCGTCGCCACGGTGAGCCTGAACCCTCCTGAAGGACCAGGACCAGGACCCGGACCAGGACCAGGACCAGGACCAGGACCAGGACCCGGACCAGGACCAGGACCAGGACCAGGACCAGGACCCGGACCAGGCCCCGGACTAGGCCCCGGACTAGGCCCCGGACCGGGCCGTGGCTCCGGTGTACCTGTGCGTATCTGTCCCGCGTGTGTGTGAAGGTGTGTGTGTGGTGCTGCTCCAGCAGCCGCTCCTGCAGGTAGTTGTGGCAGAGCTCCGCCCACCCGGCGCCGCGCTCCCCCCCCGCGTGCCGCGGGCTGCGGAGGCCGGGCGCGTCCACCACCATCACCGAGGCCAGGGTCAGCTGGGGGCAGCTCAGGGCCCTGCACACAGGAGCCCGGAGCGCACGTCAGACGGGAACGTGTGTGTGTGTGTGTGTGTGTGTGTGTGTGCCGGACGATCACATGACGGAATACAAGATGGCCGCCGTCAGATCAGCGGCTGAATGTTTACATTGTGTAAACAGAACGGAGAGGAAATGTTGTTGTTCCTGTTGTTGTTGTTGTTGTTGTTGTTGTTGTTGTTTGTGACTCACCTGTTGATGAGCGACACGATGCAGGTGAAGAGCTCCTCGTAGAGACCGGCCGCCATCCCCCCAACGCACTGCGCCGCCGTCAGCCGGGGACCTGAGACCACAACGGAGACCTGAGACCACCACAGAGACCTGAGACCACAACGGAGACCTGAGACCACCACAGAGACCTGAGACCACAACGGAGACCTGAGACCACCACAGAGACCTGAGACCACAACGGAGACCTGAGACCACCACAGAGACCTGAGACCACAACGGAGACCTGAGACCACCACAGAGACCTGAGACCACCACAGAGACCTGAGACCACCACAGGGACCTG
Organism: Liparis tanakae; assembly: GCA_036178185.1. Taxonomy (NCBI): domain Eukaryota; kingdom Metazoa; phylum Chordata; class Actinopteri; order Perciformes; family Liparidae; genus Liparis; species Liparis tanakae. Next base: position 18,790,141 of record CM070090.1, on the reverse strand, counting down.
AGACCACCACAGGGACCTGAGACCACCACGGAGACCTGAGACCACCACAGAGACCTGAGACCACCACCACGGAGACCTGAGACCACCACAGGGACCTGAGACCACCACCACGGAGACCTGAGACCACCACAGGGACCTGAGACCACCACCACGGAGACCTGAGACCACCACAGGGACCTGAGACCACCACAGAGACCTGAGACCACCACAGAGACCTGAGACCACCACAGAGACCTGAGACCACCACAGGGACCTGAGACCACCACGGGGACCTGAGTCCTTTTATGACTGGAGGTCCATAACAGATGATTGCTGGTGATGATCTGGTGTCGACTATGGGTCAGTGGGTAGCAGGCCCGTCTTTCAATCACGGGGTTGGAGGTTCGATCCCCGCCCTAGTCGATGTGTCCTTGAGCAAGACCCCTAACCCTGAGTGTCTCCCTGTAGCTGCTCTACGGTGTGAATGTAACAGGA
>CM070090.1:18774667-18782167 GCA_036178185.1 Liparis tanakae | reverse complement strand
CATTTAACTGATCATATTTTAACTTGTATTATTTTTATGGTTCTGAGACTTTTAGTAAAGAAGTAAATCAAAGTTCTTCTTCCGCCCTGAACCCAACGCAGCCTCCTTAGGCTCTCATGAACTAGACTCTTCTCATTGATGGAACACACACGTGTTAGTCTTGATGTGAAGGTGGGGACCAGGGTTCACACAACACATACACACACACACTCGCACACACACACACACACACACACACACACACACACACACACACACATCATGCAGCTTTAAAAAGCTTCAACTCGTCTGTTAGACATGCTGCATGACTAATGATGATTCAGGGTTAGAACAGAGGGTCCACTCCCCATGTAATCAACACACACACCACACACACACACACACACACACACACACACACAGTTAGACGTGGTATTAACCAGCATGCAGCAGCTCTGCACCTCCCTTCTGCTCCCACAGTTTTAAGCGTGAAGACAGCGCCATGATGTCACCGGGAAGCGGTGGGGGGCGTGTTCAGCCAGATGTGATGTCAGAGTGGCGGTGTGTGTGTGTGTGTGTGTGTGTGTGGACAAACACAAACAACCTGACAAAAAGAGAAACAACAGTTCAAAGTGAAGCTTTAGAAGATGAAGATGATGAAGATGACGATGGAATGAAGGTGATGATGATTATGAAGATGAAGATGGTGTTGGTGATGATGATGAGGATGACGACAAGTGTTGTGTTAAATTAAACATGGTTTTCCTTCAGATAAAATCAAAGTCCACACAAACATATGTTGTTGTTGTTGTTGATGATGATCACACTTTCAGGATCTTTTGTTGCATTCCACATTTTAATTTGTGTATTAAACCACATAAAGGTCAGTTTACATCGATCAGCGTTTCATTGAACTCAACACGTCTCACGTGTTCTGATGTCTTTGTCTCACGTCCACAGGACGAAGAAACGCTTCAAACGGATCGGATGATGGAGATTCATCTTCTGCTTTGTGCCATTAAAGCACAAACACATGCATTTGATGATATAATCCCTCTGGGCCCCGTGGAGTCCCTCAGGGCCCCGTGGAGTCCCTCAGGGCCCCGTGGAGTCCCTCTGGGCCCCGTGGAGTCCCTCAGGGCCCCGTGGAGTCCCTCAGGGCTCTGCACTGGGTCCTCTAACGTTTTCATCTCTTTCCCGAGTTCATTATCATTAAACATCTGAATATCTGAGCAGATATAAAGATATTAACTGAAGTGATGACCTCTGGTCCTCTGAGGTCGTTGACCCTGAACATTGACGTGAGCTCTGACCTTCTCTCTCCGGAGGTGGAAGTACATTTGGGATCATTATGTGTAGATTCAATAAGTCGGATGCTCAATGAGATCAAAGCTCCGTGTTCAGACCCATCAGCTATCATAAAGTATAACTAGTATGTTAAAGTACTCATAGGTAGTTTGTGTAATAACGCTCGCTGCCACAAGGGGGAAGCGAAGGTTTAAACTAATAACCTTAACATTTTTAAACTAGGATCAGAAGCATTTAAAATATTATATATATAAAATATGATATAACATATAGTATATATATATATATATATATATATATATATATATACATAAATATATATATATACATAAATATATATATAAAGATTCCACAGCTGGTTATAACTGGATGAGGCTCTGAACCGACCCACCAGACCGCCAGAAACCACCAAGAACAACCTTAAAACCAGCTGGTTCTGGTCCAACGGCTCTCCTGGAGGACTTGAGGGGGGGGGGGGGGGCTCTGACGGAGGCCTTTCCCCTCCCCCCTCCCCTCCATAACAGAAGCCTCTCGACGTGAACACACCTGGGACGTACCTGAAGGAACAACACCGGCTCAGCAGGTCCACAAAAGTCCAGAGAAACGTCCTGAAAGTCCCACAAACACTCGAACGCACCACGGAGACACAACGGGAGCGCGAGCTGCGGCCGGAGGTCAGAAATAGAGACGCGGGGGTCTGCAGCCAATCACAGGCGGGGATAAGGGTCTGCTATAAATAGAGGGGGGGGGCTGTGTGGGGACAGTGAGGAAGAAGAAGAAGAAGAAGAAGAAGAAGAAGAAGAAGAAGAAGAAGAAGAAGAAGAAGAAGAAGAAGACAACAATAAGAAAGTTCTACTTCATTTTTAATTTTTAATTTTAAAAGGGAGAAGGGGGGCAATAAGGGGGTGGGGTGGGGGATGTAGAGAGGAGAAGGAGGAGGAGGAGGAGGAGGAGGAGGAGGGGGAGGGAGGGGGAGGGACTCCGGCTGTTCCCAATACATGTGCAGATCTGCATCAGCTGCCCACCATGACTGACAGCTCCAGCTGGGGGGGGGGCACACACACACACACACACACATATGAACACTATTTATTTCATGACGCTGCAGAATTCTGTTAATTCTTATTATTTGATTCTAACTGGAAGACTTTTTATCTTTATAAACTAATAAAACCTTTAAGTTTTATAAACTTAAGTTTTATTAACTTCTGATGTTTACTTGTTTGGATCTTAAACATCGTTGTTTGTTTGTTGATGTTTATTGTTGTCGATGTTTTCAGCTCATTAGACGTCGTTTCATAAATTATTCTGCATTTCGTTATAAAACTTTCCAAATACACAAAAGTTAATCTGATTCAATTAATATAATTAATTAAAAATACTTCAAAACAAACAACCGGAATATACAAAGTACTTTGGTAAAAGTTTCACAAGTAAAAGTATTTATTCTACTTTGTCATATTATAAAATGTGTTCCACAGTGTGTACTTTGTGTACTAGTACTCCGATTAGAAGTAAAGTACTGCATCAGATCACAACCTCTGTTCCTGTAACAAGTATTAATAAATATAACAGAAGTATTAATTATAAAGTTTAGAATGAATAAATAAAACTTAATTTACCATCGTCACAGGTGTGAAGCCACGCCCTTTTATTTCACCTTGGAACTTTCTGGAGGAAAAACGCCAAACTTCTTTTTCTCTCTAGTTTTCTAACGGAGGTTCACGAACGCATCACGAGGAAATAAACATTTAAAAACTTTCCTTGAATTTCACTTGTACTGCAGCGGGAAAAAAACGTTTAACGTTTTTTAAAGTTTGAAAACATTTAAAAGTTGTATTCAAAAGTAAAAGTCTTCCATGTCCTTGTGGCAGCTCATTTTAATAACTTTATTTAATCTAACTATAAATAAAGATCAGATTATTAAAATGTAACGCAGGAAAAGAAGTAAAATCTAAAGTTGAAGGAATGAAACACGACGGCGACACGGAGAAAGTTTTTTATTCATGTCGTCGACACGCGACAAACCGAGAGAAACAAACCGCCAACGACCCGACAGGGGGGTCACCGGACCCCCAGAGGTCACCTGAGGTCACCGGACCCCCAGAGGTCACCTGAGGTCACCGGACCTTCAGAGGTCACGTGACCTCTCGTGTGGTGACCTCATGGCGACAGCAACCCAAAGCCAGTAGTATCTATGTGTGGAGGCCTCAATAAATATGAACCAGCAGAGTCCTGAACCCTCTGGACCCTCTGGACCCCTGTAGTCCTGTAGAGTCCTGAACCCTCTGGACCCCTGTAGTCCTGAACCCTCTGGACCCTCTGGACCCCTGTAGTCCTGAACCCTCTGGACCCTCTGGACCGCTGTAGAGTCCTGAACCCTCTGGACCCCTGTAGTCCTGAACCGGACGTTCACCACGAACACGGACATCAGGAGAAACTAAACGTCTCTACATTAAATCTTTAAATAAACCTAAAGCTTCATTTCATATACACATATATATTTATATAGACTTTCAATTGTTTGTTTTGTTTTTCCTATTTCCTTTTGTCTTTTTAGTCTTTTTTTCCTTTTTTAAATTGTGTCTGAGCAGTTCATCCGCGTGTGTGAGTGTGAGTGTGAGTGAGTGTGTGTGTGTGTGTATGTGTGTGTGTGTGTGTGTGAGAGAGAGTGTGCGTGTGTGAGAGTGACGGCTGAAAAATAAAATAATTAAAAATTAAAAGAGTGTAGAGACGTGACGGACAGGTGGCGTGTGAAGTGGCAGAACACACACACACGCACACACACACACACATATACACACACACACACACACACACACACACGCACGCACACACGCACACCTATAAAATGTTTGGTCACAGTTTAACCCCCCACCACCGCGTTGTGTGTGTGTGAGCGAACGGAGGCTTCCCATTGGTTCCCCGCTCAGCGACAGTTATTTGGCACATTTAACAACTATTAAGTAACATTTGGGTAAAAGGTGCAACAACGTAACGACACGAAGACACGAGACGTCTCGGTTACCAAAATAAAAGACCAGTTTCTCTTTAAGACGATCCCCCCGACAGGTTCAAGGACTGCGGAGAAAGTACGAAAACCCAACACCCTGAAATCAAAGAACGCTCCGTCTGTCTATCTGTTTTTGTTTGTTTATCTGTCCGTTTGTTTATCTGTTTGTTCAGAGCGACGCAGAACTAACGAAAAGAAGAAATCGTCCGAGACGAAAGATAAAAATCTACCTTCATGTCGATGTGATGCTTTTATTTTGAAACGCGAGAGGAAACGGAATTAATTTGAATAAAAGTAAAATTTCCGACTGTCGTTCTGTCTTCGTTATCGGACTGATCAACAATAATAAACATCAATAATCTTTACTCGGCGTCAGCCCAGATGCATTCTGGGATATGTGTCCGGCCCAGATGGCGTGAACAGAAACTATTTAAATTTCCTAGAACACCTGAACGCCTCACGCAGCAGGAGCACGACCATTGATGCCTCAATGGGCTTAATGCTGCGGGGGGGGGGGGGGGGGGGGTGTTGTTGTTGTTGTGGTGAGGCGACGATGCAAACAAACAGAACACAGAGCGCAACGTTCAGGCTCCTTAAGAGAACGTCGGTTCACGTGGAAATTCAGTATCGACGATCAATGAAGTCGATCGGTGAAGCGAAGCGTTTACGATGATTCCATATATATTTAAAATTGTCGTGAACATGTTTTACTAGAGAACATTGAACACACCGCGATGACATCACAACTCAGCTCAATTCAGCCTAAAAAGTATTTTTCACGGAACGGAGCTTGAACGCAGCGCGATGCTAAAAAAACGCGATGCTAACTCCGTTAGCTAACACAGCGTGATGCTAACACAACGCGATGCTAACTCCGTTAGCTAACACAGCGCAATGCTAACATAACACGATGCTAACTCCGTTAGCTAACGCAGAGCGATGCTAAAGCAGAGCGATGCTAACACAGCGCGACGCTAACACAACGCAATGCTAACTCCGTTAGCTAAAGGCTAACAGTGATCTGTAGTTCTCGCGCCGTCGTACCGGTCTGCACGCGCTCAGTAGCGACGGGGCAGGAAGTCGCTTGCTCTCGAAGCGATGCATCCTGGGACTTGTAGGCCACTGAGGAGCCGCTGGACTACAGCTCCCATCAACACCGCACGGCACCGCAAAGAAGCGGCACTTTAGTTTCCCTTTAAAAAGGAGGTTTCTTTCTGGCCTCCACCTGTCCCCCCTCCTCTCCTCCTCCTCCTCCTCCCCCCCCTCCTCCTCCTCCTCCCGCTCCTCAAGCAGACACAAATAGACGTCCTGATAATAAAACACATTGGACTAAAACACTGGAGAGAGAGGGAGAGAGGAGGGGGGGGGGGGGTAAACTCTTAGCCCCTCCCCCTCTCTTCTTCTTCTTTAAGTGTCGCCTTCAAACACAACCGGTACATTGTAGTTGTCTCAGTCTTCATGGAACCGGCCGTACAAGAGCCAATGAGAAAGAGTCTGTGGCTCCTTGTACCTCCTCCTCCTCCTCCTCCTCCTCCTCCTCCTCCTCCTCCTCCTCCTCCTCCTCAGGTGACTCAAGTAAATGTTGATGTTGGCACGTTATGCACGTCAGTAGTGGAGGCGTGGGGGGCCGGAGCCATCGTCTGTTTGAATTGTTCTTTCTTTTGTTTGTTTTTCCTCTTGCAGAAATACATCCCCCTAGGGGGCGTGGTCACTGGGAGGGGGCGTGGTCATTGTGTGTGGGGGGAGGGGCGTGGTCACTAGGGGGCGGAGCCGTCGTCACATTCATGCAGGAGTCCTTCACATGCCGAGTCTCCTCCTCAGCCCACGCTCAGGGAGGAGACCACAAGGCGCACTGATTGGTCGAGAGAAAGAGTGTGTGTGTGTGTGTGTTATGTGTGTGTGTGTGTGTGTGTGTGGTCCACGCACTGTGAGGCGTGTGTGTGTAGGTTGAATGTCCTGCAAGCGGATGAGGAAGGGAGGAGGTGGGCTGCAGTGTGTGTGTGTGTGTGTGTGTGTGTGTGTGTGTGTGTGTGTGTGTGTGTGTGTGTGTGTGTGTTCACAGCCCGTTGCTGTTGCGGTGTGTGAGCGGCGGCTTGGAGAGCTCCACCAGGCCGGCGCGGCCCTTGCCGATGACCTTGGGGGCGCGACGGAGCAGCTTCTGGGCCTCCGTGAAGGCCTCCGTCAGCTCCTTCTTCCACTGCACAAACTCAGGGTCGCTCTGAGGGCACAGGGGTCACACAGAGGTCACAGGGGTCACACATAGGTCACAGGGGGCATATAGAGGTCACATGGGTCACACATAGGTCACAGGGGGCATATAGAGGTCACAGGGGTCACACAGAGGTCACAGGGGTCACACATAGGTCACAGGGGGCATATAGAGGTCACATGGGTCACACATAGGTCACAGGGGGCATATAGAGGTCACAGGGGTCACACAGAGGTCACAGGGGGCATATAGAGGTCACAGGGGTCACAGAGGTCACAGGTCACAGGGGTCACACAGGTCTGGGGGGTTGAAAAGGGGATCGGGTCAGGTGTGGGGTCAGGCATGGGGTCAGGTGTGGGGGTCGGCGTGGGGTCAGGTGTGGGGTCAGGTGTGGGGTCAGGTGTGGGGTCAGGTGTGGGGTCAGGTGTGGGGTCAGGTGTGGGGTCAGGTGTGGGGTCAGGCTCTACCTCACACTGCAGGACGAACTGCTTGCCGCCCTTGATGCGCAGCAGGATGCACTTCTTGTCTTTAATCTGCGTTTCCTCCACCGTCACGATCTGCTCCATCGTCAGCAGGTTTTGCTGGAAGGAGTCGAGAATGAGCAAAAGGGGAGGAGCCAAATGACGAAGATGACGACGACTACGCGTGTTCGTTGAACCGACGGGTCTCCGCCCCTAAGTCAATCACCTTGTAGCTCCGCCCCTAAGTCAATCACCTTGTAGCTCCGCCCCTAAAGGTCTCCTGCTTCATGGTCTGTTTGACTTTAAAGCGACACTATGTAACATTCCTACCTTAAAATAACAGCTTGTGGACTAAAGTGGTAGTGTTGGTTCTGCTGCCCCCGGTGGACTAACGTGGTAGTGTTGGTTCTGCTGCCCCCGGTGGTCTAACGTGGTAGTGTTGGTTCTGCTGCCCCCGGTGGTCTAACGTGGTAGTATTTTTAAATCCTGAATATAAATCATGACGACTGTACAAGAGAAGTTGTGTTTGT
>CM070090.1:18754667-18769667 GCA_036178185.1 Liparis tanakae | reverse complement strand
GATGATGTCATAACGTGTTACGAGCAGAACTTTTATTTTGAAGGGCAGTACAGGCCGACGAGGCGTCTCTCTGCCGGTAAACACAGACAGAGACATCCGTCCCGAGAGGTAAACACCGCAAAGGCTTCTGGGTAACTTGTGGGCGTGTCTCACCATGGTGAGCGTCATGCGGTCGATCTCGTGCTTGTCTTTGGTCTTGTGCTGCCGGAAGGGGCTGTGCCTGGGGGGGGGGGGTTAACACCATGACGTCATTACATTACATTACATGTCATTTAGCTGACGCTTTTATCCAAAGCGACTTACAGTCCTGTTACATTCATACACTGTAGAGCAGCTACAGGGAGACACTCAGGGTGAAGTGTCTTGCTCAAGGGCGGGGATCGAACCTCCAACCCCGTGATTGAAAGACGGGCCTGCTACCCACTGACCCACAGTCGCCATTACAGACTTTAACTCATTACGGTATTATTATTAATATGAATACATTATTATTAATATAAATATATTATTAATATAATATATTAATAATAATAATGTAAACATTAACCATTATTATAATTGTATTAGAAACACATTAACATTATTAGTAATATATTAACATTACTAATAAAATTAAAAAAATATATTACATCTGGAACATAGCACAATATTTAATATGATAGGTATATATAGACATATAGACTTATATAAACATATAGACTTATATAAACATATAGACTTATATAAACATTTAGTAGCATGAAAACAATATACAGAAGAATTGAGGAGATGAAAAGAGGAGAGGGGGAGCACACACACACACACATATATATACACACAGACACACCATCTTTAAAGTGTTCAAACACATCAGGTCACAACATCAATGGAGAAGGACGTCACACACACACACACCTGTCACTCAGGCCGACCATCACACACATTTTCTGACCTACTGGGGCCCAGACCTCTGGCATTTACACACTCCAGATCTCTCTCACACACACACACACACACACACACACACACACACACACACACACACACACACACACACACACACACACACACACACACACACACACACACACACACACACACACACACACACACACACACACACACACACACACACACACACACACACACACACACACACACACCCACACCCCAAACAGCGCAGACGGTGTAGCTGATTCAAAAAGGTTGGAGAGGAGAGTTTGAATCAGACAGGAAGTGAAGAGGAGGAGGAGGAGGAGGAGGGGGGGAGGAGGGACGGGGGGAGAGACAAGGAAGAGGAGAAGATGTACGGGGGGAGAGACAAGGAGGAGGAGAAGATGGAGGGGGGGAGAGACGAGGAGGAGCAGAGGGAGGGGGGAGAGGAGAAGGAGGAGCAGGAGGAGCAGCTTACCCCCGCAGCAGCTTGAACAGCATGCAGCCCAGGGAGAACCAGTCGGCGCTGCTGTCGTAGGCCGTCCCCTTCTGGAGCACCTCGGGCGCCATGTAGCCGTGAGTCCCCCTGCAGCACAGAGACGCCACACGCTAACCACACGCTACCCACACGCTACCCACACGCTACCCAAAACGCTACCCACACGCTACCCACACGCTACCCACACGCTACCCACACGCTAACCACACGCTAACCACACGCTACCCACACGCTAACAACATGCTACCCACACGCTAACCACACGCTACCCACACGCTACTCAAACGCTACCCACACGCTAACCACACGCTAACATCATGCTACCCACACGCTTCCCACACGCTACCCACACGTTTCCCACACGCTACCCACACGTTTCCCAAACACTACCCACACGCTAACGACACGCTAACGACACGCTACCCACATGCTAACCCCAAGCTAACCCCACGCTAACCACACGCTAACCATAGGCTACCCACACGCTAACCACACGCTAACCCCACACTAACCACACGCTAACCTCAGGCTACCCACACGCTAACCCCACGCTAACCACACGCTAACAACATGCTAACCTCACGCTACCCACACGCTAACCCCACGCTAACCCCACGCTAACCACACGCTAACCACATGCTAACCTCACGTTACCCACACGCTAACCCCACGCTAACCCCACGCTAACCACACGCTAACCACATGCTAACCTCACGTTACCCACACGCTAACCTCACGCTAGCTAACCTCACGTCACATGGTACTCACACGCTGGCGTGGGGCTTCTTCTTGGAGAAGTCGCAGGCGAGGCCGAGGTCAGAGATGCGGACGTGGCCGTGCTCGTCCAGCAGGATGTTGGCCGGCTGCAGACCAGAGAACACAGGGTCACCGGGACCAGGACCAGGACCTGGACCAGGACTAGAGCCAGGACCAGGACCAGGACTAGAGCCAGGACCAGGACCTGGACCAGGACTAGAGCCAGGACCAGGGCCTGGACCAGGCAGTTCCCCCCCCTTACCTTGAGGTCCCTGTAGACCACGAAGCGGTTGTGCATGTGCTCCAGGCCCAGGATGATCTCGGCTGCGTAGAACCTCATCTCCTTCTCACTGAAGACGCCGTGCTGGGACAGGTGGTAGTGGAGGTCCCCGCCTGGACACACGGACAAGAACACACACCTCAGGGAGGTTATTCATAGAACAGAGGGATGACTCAGTGAGTGAGTGAGTGAGTGTGTGTGTGTGTGTGTGTGTGGGGGGGGCGTACCGTTCATGAGGTCCAGGATGAAGCACAGCTTGTCGGGGGTGTGGAAGGCGTACGTCATGCACACGATGAACGGGCAGTCCTGAGGACACACACGTTACTACACACTCCACTACACACGTTACTACACACTCCACTACACACAGTACTCAGTACTCTGGGCTGTACTGTCGAGGTGTTTAGTCCCCTGGTTCTCAACATGAGGAGCCAGTTGAGTGGTGCTGAGGAGTAAACAACAACAACAACAACAACAACTCACCCCGGTGCTGACGAGCGACAGCATGATCCTCTCGTTGAGGGCCAGCGTCTCTCCTTGTTTCATCTTGATGCGCTTCTTGTCCAGACACTTCATGGCGTACCTGAAGCAGACAGACCCAGTGACCTCTGGGTGACCTCCGAGTGACCCATTGACCTCTGAGTGACCTCTGAGTGACCTCTGAGTGACCCATTGACCTCTGAGTGACCTCTGAGTGACCCAGTGATATCTGGGTGACCTCTGATTGACCCAGTGACCTCTGGGTGACCTGAGTGACCCAGTGATCTCTGGGTGACCTCTGATTGACCCAGTGACCTCTGGGTGACCTGAGTGACCCAGTGATCTCTGGGTGACCTCTGAGTGACCTTCTCTGCGTCCCTCTACTCACATCTTGCCCGTGTCGGCCTTCCTGCAGCCGTACACCTCACCAAAGCCTCCACGGCCGATGATCCTATGAACGCTGAAGTCATTCATGGTGAGCTGAGGACACACACACACACACACACACACACACACACACACACACACACACACACACACACACACACACACACACACACACACACACACACACACACACACACACACACACACACACACACACAGTTTAAAAAGTGTCTGGAGGGTGATGTCATACGTCTTGCTGCTATGCATTGTGGGTAACTACAGGAGGAAACCCTCCAGGACAACGTGTGACTTCCTGTTCAAACCCACAAGGCATTCTGGGAAGTGTAGTTCTCGAGCAAAGCGCCGTGTACTCACGTGGATGTTCAGCTCCACGTTCTTCCACTGGCAGAAACGGGTAAACTTGTCACTGAAGAACAACAACAACAACAACAACACACAGGGTTACAGGCCGTGACGATGATGAAGAGGCCCCGCCCCTCAAGCTCTTCCTCCCTCACCTCTCAATGAACTTCAGGAAGATCTTCCCCCGCAGGCTGTCGCAGATCTCCACGATGTACGGCTGCAACAACAACAACAACAACAACAACGTCTCAGAGGACACGCGGCAGGGTTGTTGTTGTGGTGGTAAACAACAACAACAACACCAACAACAACGACGACCAGTGAGCTCTGTTGACAGGCTCATAGTGGGCGTGTCTCCTCCACAACCTTCTGTTGTTGTGAGTCTGAACTAAGCTTTAACACAACAACACAACAACACAACAACATCACAGTTTAATGAATGGAGATAAAAGTGATGAGGACACACAAGAAGAGTGTGTTGATTATTCATCAGGTGACAGGTGTGTGTGTGTGTGTGTCTGTGCATGTGTGTCTCTGTGTGTGTCTGTGTGTGTGTGTGTCTCTGTGTGTGTGTGTGTGTGTGTGTGTGTGAGTGAGGTCATTCACCTGGAAGAGAGTCGGGGGAACCTGCTTCTTCGTTAAGTGACTCTGGACGTGATCCACAGCTGTCTTAGAGAATGGCTGAGAGGAGGAGGAGGAGGAAGAGGAAGAGGAGGAGGAGGAGGAAGAGGAGGAAGAGGAGGAGAGTAGTCATCTCAAACACGCCGAGGAGAAATGCAACTGCAACTTTACTTTTGGGTGTGTAACACTGATGTGTGTCCCCCCTCCTGAACGTCCCGCGGTCCCTGAATGCCTCATGTGTGTAACGCTGATGTGTGTCCCCCCTCCTGAATGTCCCGCGGTCCCTGAATGCCTCACGTGTGTAACACTGACGTGTGTCCCCCCTCCTGAATGTTCCGGGGTCCCTGAATGCCTCACGTGTGTAACACTGACGTGTGTCCCCCCTCCTGAATGTTCCGGGGTCCCTGAATGCCTCACGTGTGAACAGGACAGCAGCTCCTTCATGATGTACCCGTCGTAGATCTGCCGGCTGCGGCTCAGCCTCTCGTCCTCAGAGTCCAGCTTCTCGTAGTCCTTAATCTGAGATGAGACACAGCAGGTCATCCAAAACAAACACAAACAACAACAACAACACTTCCTGTGGGATCTGAGGCCACAGGATTACAGCCGTAATCTGATTGACTTACTTCCTCGTAGAACTTGAGCTGCGGCACGGCCTCGTCGATCTCGTTCATGCAGAAGTCCTTAAACAGGAGGAAGCCTGAGAGACAAGGAGCAGGGCCCAGGGTGAATGATGCAAACCTTATAAATGAGTTTATATAATCATATTATAATACATCATTATTTATATATAATGTTTATATAATATATATATATATATATATATATATATATGATATTATAATACATGTATCTCAATGTTGTCCTCCAGGGGGACGTCACATCCACATGGATGCATAGATGAGATGGGCTGTTGCCATGGTAATTGCCTCCGTGGCTACAGGCTGTGTGGACACACACACTCTCCCTATTTCTCTCTTTCTCTCTCTCACACACATACACACACGCACATACTCTCTCCCTCTCTCACACACACACACTCTCTCTCTCTACCTCTCTCGCTCTCTCACACACACACACACACACACACTCTTTTTCTCTCACACACACACACACACACACACACTTTTTCTCTAACACATTCACACAATTTTTCTCTCTCATACACACACACACAGTATTTGTCTCACTCACTCACACACTCACTCTCCTTCTCACTCACACACTGCAGTGTGCTGCTGGCGATGATCCTCTGATGATGTCACGCGGTCACACTAAAGCCGGGCGTTAAGGAGCTAACGCATTAGCAGCATTAGCAGAAATAGACGGCTAACGAGAAGCTCCACAGGATCAGCAGGACGGCCTGCCAGACGACGCGCTGGGCAAAACCTTCCTCTTTATCTCTCCTCCAGACGTGATGCATCACTTCCCCTCCACACACACACACACACACACACACACACACACACACACACACACACACACACACACACACACACACACACACACACACACACACACACACACACACACACACACACACACACACACACACACACACACACACACACACACACACACACACACACACACACACACACACACACACACACACACACACACACACACACACGCGCGTTGAGGTGGGACATGACGCTGACGTTAAAAGCAGCTTTGTGTCTTGTTAGGGTCCGAGAGGACCTATTGAAATTGTAAGAGTTCTTCACTATTATACTGGATTTTTATTTTTGGCAAGCGTGTCAGGATTGGTGAAAATAGCCAGATGACATAGACCTCGAAATGCGGCTTTCAAAAATTGCTCTCTAGCGCCACCTAGAAGTTTGACCGGTGACGCCCCTCACCCACAATGTCCGATTAACTTAAAAAATGGATTTTCTAGACCTCTAGGACCTGCTCTATAAAAAAGCCTCTCAGGACCCTAAGCTCCGCCTACTTACATTTTCGGCCATTTTGAATAATGTGAAAAACACAAAAGTGACCACCGAACCTAAACGATAGGTCCAATGTTAACAAACCCATTTGAGATAATGATAAGTAAAGCTATATCGTCTGGGAAATATCATCTTTCTTCTATCTATGGCCCGACGAACATTTTAGGGGCGTGTCCCGTTTTGTAATGCTTATAGCAGGGTTCTTACACATTTTGACCAATGGATTTCCATGACTTTTACCAATTTTCTATGACTTTAACCAATTTTCCATGACCTAACATTTTGTGAAATCTTGATATAAACATGAAAAAGTGAGAAAATGTCGTATTTAAACTAACAATGAGAATTCCAAAACATAAAGTATGCTTTAAATGACCCACGTGAATGAGAGACAATAGTTTGACTTAAAGAACAATATTTAAAGATACATGTATATAGTCCAGTTGACAGGCGTTCATAACACTGACAATAAGAGCTTTTAGTTGCATCCAGCTAGTGCACTCATTGCTTTCCGAACACAGATACGCGTATTTGTTTTCGCCACAAGCAAATTGGGATGCACTTTGGCTATCAGGGAACATTGGTTTAAACAGCAGGCCTGCATCTTCGGATGATTTAACGGAATAATGGAGTTGGCAGAGTAGTTGCTGTGGTGAGAAAGCTGGTCATCGGGGTAGCTTTAGCTCCACTAGCTGGCGCTCCGAATGGCTACCTTTAGCGGGACTCGCTAACGCCGCCACCACACGACCGACACTGTGCTCGTCCCGGGTCTTTGTCTGGTGTAACGACTTGTACTTCTCCATATGTAGCCACGCATTGTTAAATGTACACTTCCCTGGCATGATGCATTCACTTGACCCTTCCCAGAGCTACTGTCGCCATTACCAACGAACGTTGAAGGTGCGTTCACACGCAGCACGGATAATTGGTGCAAAGAGTATGAGAACATTTGTCGGTTTCTATTCTTTTTTTTAGTAGCATATTTATTATTTTAAACTCAGCGCAAATGAACGACATGAATATATTAGTATAACAAAATTCCATGACTTTAACACTTTTGGGATTTTTTCCAGGCCTGGAAAACAGCATTTCAAAATTCCATGACTTTTCCAGGTTTTCCATGACCGTACGAACCCTGTTATAACTTCAACACTATTGGTCAAAAAAAATAACAGACCCTCAGGATATGTGCAGAATGGCGTCTGGAACATTCGATGCAAATTTCGTGCAATTTGAACCGTAGTTGGTGCCACAAATATTCACCAAAATTGGCCGTTTTTGGCCGTTTTGGCCGTTTTTGGCCATTTTCAACTTTTTTCAAACGGCCATTAGACACACAAATCGCTAACGGAATCAGCTCAAAATAGGTTTGTTAGAATCTCAAGACTTAAATATACGATAGAGTGGAAAAAAACTGACTTTTCGTCGGTAGGAAACGCCCGTTTTTTTGACCGCCAATTTTTGTAATTTATTCATCTTAAAAACTATAGCTTACACTCCTCAGATATGAATTACAAAAATCAAGTGTAATGCCAGTCAAGGTCTGAACACATTCACCAATTCCGTTAGCGTTTTCTGGTAGAACTCGACCTTTGTAAAAAAGTGGAAAATGGCCAAATCGGCCAAAAAAACTAAAAAAGGCCCAAAACGCCCCAAACTGCCAAATTTTATATAAATACCTATTTATTAAGTAAAATAACCATACATTATTCACTTTCACGACAGGCCTGAACACCTTCACCAGAAAAAAAACTCATTTTTGAGAGGAACACCTATTTATGAAGTAAAAGCACCATACATTTTTCACTTTTACAATAATGTTACCCCCTACAGCTGATGTGATTACCTCTAATGATGCGTACAGAGCAACATGTGGTTGCCTAGTGACACAGAGACCTGCTTTTGATTCCAGGCTAAGGCAAAAATAATGTTATCGTTTTTTTTTACATTTAATTTACATGACGTCGACGCTTCAAGGGTGCATGGATATGTTCACAGACTCAAAGCGCCACCTACTGGCTCAACTGGACTTCCTTCAATATATGCTTGATAATATCAGCATTTTAAAATCTGCAGATGATTCAGTCATAGTCCGTCGGCTCAGGGACGATGAGACCAGCCACGGTCCAGTCATCCAGGACTTTGTGAGGTGGTATGAAGAGTCATATCTACAATGAAATATATCAAAAACTGAAGATATGATCATTGATTTTAGAAGACATGCCCACACACATGAAGCCACATGCATCAAGGGTCAGACTGTTGAATGTGTGCAATCTTATAAATATCTGGGGACAATTATTGACTCAAAAATGAACTTTGAAGCAAACTGTGAAGCCGTGTGCAAGAAGGGGCACCAGCGTTTGTTTTGTTTAAGGAAACTGTCCCACTTCCACATTAACAAAGCCATGATGACCTTATTTTATCGTGCTTTTATTGAATCTATTTGATCTTTTTCTTTGGTCTCATGGTTTGGAAATGTATCTTTCAGAACAGAACCTCTCTGGTTCAGATAGTTAAATGGTCCAGCAAGCTGATTGGTGAGACAACTCAGTCCAGAGTCCCTGTACATCAGATCCAACGTCTAACCGGCTCCATCTTAAAGGACACTTCCCACCCCTTGCACAGGGAACTTCAACTCCTCCCCTCCAGACGGAGGTCTTTACACCACGGTGCAGAACCAAGCGCTATAGAACCAGCTTTGTTCCAGCGGCCATCACGCAGGGGAACACATTGTTATCATAATTACAGCAGCAATGATCGGATCTTAACTTAACTTGGAGCACTTTTATCATGTTTGTCTGGTTGTTTGTGTTTGTATGTCCAGATGGACGCCTCATTTCTGTTGTGTACTGTCTTTTGATTTGATACTGCAAAACAAGTCTACCTACGGGTACTAATAAAGTAAACTAACTTAAACTAACCCACCCCTAATTTGTCCCATCCCAAATATTGTGAGCGCCTCCGGATACCTGTAAACCAGTAAGGTCTATAAGTTATAGACCTTACTGGTTTACAGTATAACTGTAAACCAGTAAGGTCTATAACTGTAAACCAGTAAGGATACTCGTCATATCTGGATCCATTCCGAGACCAGATGTCTTTTTTTATCGCTTTTTTTAACATTTAATTTACACGCCGTGCTCTACACGTCACGTAGGGACACGCGACGCGTGAAGATATTCACGCGGTTAAAGCGCAAGCTAGCGGCTAAACTGGACTTTGTCCAATCCGCCCCAAACTCCTCGCACTCGTTACGAGTCGCGGCCCGAGTCGAGGGGCGAGCGAGGACCCGCTCAACGCTGCTAGCAGCTTTAATATTCTGACTTTGTTCAGAAACATGACCGTTAGTGTGTGTGTGTGTGTGTGAGTACACAGTTGAGTACTTGTAGTTAAATGTAAACTACTGGACTCAGAGGTAGATGTTGTACTATCAGAAGTACTCAGTATCACTTCAGTTAAATACTTATTGAAGTACATTCGGCTGAGAAAACTATTCTAAACTTAATACGTAATAAAATTAAAATATATATAAGTATTTATAAATATATATAAGTATAAATAAGTATATATAAGTGTATATAAGTATATACAAGTGTATATAAGTGTATATACAGTAAGTATATAAGTGTATATAAGTGTATATACAGTAAGTATATAAGTACAATTAGTGTATATACAGTAAGTATATAAGTGTAAATAAGTGTATATACAATAAGTATATAAGTGTATATACAGTAAGTATATAAGAGTATATACAGTAAGTATATAAGTATACATAGGTATATAAATGTGTATATAAGTGTATATAAGTGTATATAAGTATACGTAGGTATATATAAGTGTATATAGAGTAAGTATATAAGTGTATATAAGTGTATATAAGTATACGTAGGTGTATATATATAAGTGTATATAGAGTAAGTATATAAGTGTATATAAGTGTATATAAGTATACGTAGGTATATACAAGTGTATATAGAGTAAGTATATAAGTGTATATAAGTATACGTAGGTATATATAAGTGTATATAGAGTAAGTATATAAGTGTATATAAGTATACGTAGGTATATATAAGTGTATATAGACTAAGTATATAAGTGTATATAAGTATACGTAGGTATATATAAGTGTATATAGACTAAGTATATAAGTGTATATAAGTATACGTGGGTATATATAAGTGTATATAGAGTAAGTATATAAGTGTATATAAGTATACGTAGGTATATATAAGTGTATATAGACTAAGTATATAAGTGTATATAAGTATACGTAGGTATATACAAGTGTATATAGACTAAGTATATAAGTGTATATAAGTATACGTAGGTATGAAGGCGTGCGGTGCAGCGTGAGGATCAAAGGCTCCTCGTGTTTGAGGAGACGACCCGGATCTCTGGTCCGGGAGGCGCTGCCTGTTTGACTTGAGCAAGCAGAGCAGCCCTCGCACGGCATTGTGGGTACAGACGGTGCCTTCAGTGGCGGCGCGGAGCCGGGACACGCCGGAGGGAAGGAGAGAGAGAAGAGAAGGAAGAAAACCGGTGGAACGAGACACGAGTGTCGAGAGCACACAAGGTGAAGGTGAAGAAGAAGAGGAAATAGTTACAGCCAGAGTGTCATCTCTCCTGCGGTCTTTGAACACATCAACGCTTCCAAACTAAAAAAGTAAACAAAACAAAGATTAAAATGTTAAAGTTTAAAGTTTTTCTTCCAATAATCTGTGACGACATTGAACTGCTCCGCGTTAACGATGACGTCATCGTTAACTCAACAGTCACGTGACACCAGGAGGACTGAAGTTACATGTACATATATATCTATATGTGTATATGTATATATGTATAACAAAGCAGCAGCACTGGAAGGCACCACGAGGTACGGGACTAGATGCATGATGGGTAAAAAAAACTAACGGCAGCATCTAAACACAGCAAATTATTAATTAATTAAAAAGAATACTGCTGAGGTCATCAAAACCACGGAGGAGTTGAACTTTGTGTTCAGAGCAGAAAGAGACTGAGACTCACGTGTAGAGCTGCATTCTCTCTCCTGGCCACCAGGGGGCGACTCCTCTGGTTGTATATAAGTATCTGCTTCATGTGTTAAAGCTGCATTCTCTCTCCTGGTCACCAGGGGGCGACTCCTCTGGTTGTATAGAAGTATCTGCTTCATGTGTTAAAGCTGCATTCTCTCTCCTGGCCACCAGGGGGTGACTCCTCTGGTTGTATAGAAGTCGATACTTCATGTTAAAGCTGCATTCTCTCTGCTGACCACCAGGGGTAACTCTTCTGGTTGTATAGAAGTCGACGCTTCATGTTAAAGCTGGATTCTCTCTCCTGACCACCAGGGGGCGACTCCTCTGGTTGTATAGAAGTATATGATTCATGTGTTAGAGCTGCATTCTCTCTCCTGACCACCAGGGGGCGACTCCTCTGGTTGTATAGAAGTCTATGCTTCATGTTAGAGCTACATTCTCTCTCCTGGCCACCAGGGGGCTCCTCTGGTTGCATAGAAGTCTATGCTTCATGTTAGAGCTGCATTCTCTCTCCTGGCCACCAGGGGGCTCCTCTGGTTGCATAGAAGTCTATGCTTCATGTTAGAGCTGCATTCTCTCTCCTGACCACCAGGGGGCGTTTGGCGGCTTAGCTCAGCGAACACAGGATTCAGGTTCCCTGTTCTTCTTCTTCTTCTAGGCGCCGTGCTGTTTGTTTATGTAAAGGATATAAAACATGAAGTCGTTGTTTCTGCTCTGAGATGTTTTCGTAGTTCTGGAGCGATGACGTAATATTGACTGGTTGAGTCACACGAGTCTCACCTTTAACAAACATCGCCTCTCCTGACATTCCAAAAGTTGCGACATCTTAGAGGAACATATTATACTTTATACAATATACTGAATACTTCTTCCCCGTTGCAAACATATACACAAATTATATATATATATATATATATATATATATATACATATATATATATATACACACACACACGTGTGTATATATACTATATATACACATATATATGTTCGTATGTGTATATATATATATATATATATATATATATATATATATATATGTGTATGTATGTATATCATTTAGCTTATCCAAAGCGACTTACAATCCTGTTTCATTCACACCGTAGAGCAGCTACAGGGAGACACTCAGGGTTAAGTGTCTTGCTCAAGGACATCGACTAGGGCGGGGATTGAACCTCCATCCCTGTGATTGAAAGACGTATATATATATATATATATATATATTTCAGGTCGCTCTTTAGTTGTTTTTTGTTCAGGTACATTTATAAAAAACAATGTATTCAGAATATCTTTACTCATCAAGTAACATTAGTTTTCTAAAGTCTATATTATATTTATTAAGTAAATATAACTCATCTTTAATTTGCATGCTGTGTGAAGTCATATCTTCTTAATTAGTTCTGCAGCGTCTCACTGTGTACTAATACTCCCGTTGTGTATTTAAACACATAAAACACATTAAACTGCCTCCGGCGCTCAGAGGGTGTGAATCACGAGCCGCGGGAGCGAAGGACAGACGGGAGGAGGTCTGGAGGCGTGGACCCCCCTGGCCTCCGGGAGGAATGATGCATTCTGGGAAATAACCTGATCTGGGGCCCTGGGTCTCTCCATTTACAGCCTCTCTCTCTCTCTGAGTCTCATCACCTATTTTATTTCGGCTTTAATCAATTTTCATTTCTCTCCCCGACGACGTCGAGCGAAATGCAGCGGTTTGCTTTTTGGGCCGGGGTTCCCATGGCAACCCTGCAGTTGCTAGGCAACGAGCCACTCTCCATCATCCATTCCAGCAGAAGTCTGACAGACGGAGAGGGAGAGAAAGACAAGAGGAAGAGATCGTAGAGGAGATGTGGGGGAGGGAGGGAGGAAGAAAAGAGGGAGGACGAGGGAGGATGAAAAGAGAGATGGCTAGAGGAGGAAAAAGAGATGACACTTATGTGAAGGTCTTTCTCTACCGTTCGCAACGTATTTGTAAAGAGTCTGAACTCAAAGTTACGTCACCATGACGACGAGGACACATTTTAAATTATGGATTGTCTGGTGAGAGTAGAGTGCTAAGCTATGCTAAACTAAGCTAAGTAAACATTCGTGACATTCAACGGGCCATGAAGCACGTTGATGACACACACACACACACACACACACACACACACACACACACACACACACACACACACACACACACACACACACACACACACACACACACACACACACACACACACACACACACACACACCTCGGGCCTGATCCCGTGGGGGGGATCGGTAAGTACAGCGAGCAGAAGCTGCAGGCCGCTGTCTCCCGGTGCTCCGCCACCGCTCAGGAAGCATCCAGCAGGAGATATATATATATATATATATATACACATATATATATATAAATAGAATATTAAAAGAACAAGGAGAAGAAGAAGAAGATTACCAATTTTCTGGTTGAAGATCTTGTCAAACGTCAGCTCGTCTCTCTCCTCCAGATACTTCTGCATCACACTGCGAATACTGAGAGCAGAAAGGAAACACACATCAATATACACACATATATACACACACACATATATATATATATATATATATATATATATATATATATATATGTATATCAATATACACATATATACACACACACACACATATATATATGTATATCAATATACACACATATATACACACACACACACATATATATATATATATATATATATATATATATATATATGTATATCAATATACACATATATACACACACACACACATATATATATGTATATCAATATACACACATATATACACACACACACACATATATATACACATATATATGTATATCAATATACACATATATACACACACACATATATATATATATGTATATCAATATACATATATATACACACACACACACACACATATATATATATATATATATATATATATATATATATATATTAGAGATGCACCGATCAGGTTTTTTGGGCCGATCACCGATCACTGAAATAGTATCTGCCGATCCCATAATACCGATCACGGCGTCGATTAAGGCATTCTATTTATTGTGTAGCATTATTGCTGAGGACTATGAGGAAATACACATCTAAAGCACCTCAAACATTAAAGAAATTACAGATTTCTTTAAACATTTAGGACTTTTACTTTGAAAACTGTCCTAATTGATACATTACAATTGTTTGATGGCTATTGTAGGGGATTGATTTCAGATATATATGGAACACATCTGCATTATTCATTTCCTGGAGCTCTTGGGGAAATCTATATACAGGACTTTTTTAACATACAAACGTCTGACTTATTTTTATAAACTCTTCCTTGGTACAGTAACAATGTTTTAATGTTAGCATAATTCAAGCTAAATCTCAGAAACGATCTATAAAGATACAAAATCAGTTAATTGTTTACTTGTATATGTTAGTGTATGATTTGTCGACATCTTATTTTGAAAAAGGGATGTTGTTTCACGTGGCTCTTTCCGCTATCTTTGCAAAACCTGATGTTGTGTCACGTGAATCCTTCCGCTAACAGTTAGCACTCGATCAGGAGCACGCGAGGGTTTTCATAAAGTTAGTGGCTAACTTTATGAAAACCCTCGCGCGCTCCTGATCGAATGCGTGTAGCGTGAGCATCAGTCTATAGGTCAGACATGTGAACATCAGTCTATAGGGTCAGACATGTGAGCATCAGTCTATAGGTCAGACAT
>CM070090.1:18732167-18749667 GCA_036178185.1 Liparis tanakae | reverse complement strand
GGTGTCATGTCATGATGACATGATGTCACAGTGTCATGATGTCACGGTGTCATGATGTCATGATGTCACGCTGCACAGACATCAAGAGTCCTCGATCGAGTGTCGGTCGGATGCAGACGAGGACCCACAATGCACTGCTCCTTCCTCGTGGCGGTGGTTACGTAACTCCGCCTCCATTACATCCGCCCCAGCGGGACCAGCTGTTCCCTCCACCCCGACCTGACTCCTCCACCCTGACTCCAACACCCCTCCATCCTTCCACCCTGACCCCTCCACCCTGACTCCAACACCCCTCCATCCTTCCACCCTGACCCCTCCACCCTGACTCCAACACCCCTCCATCCTTCCACCCTGACTCCTCCACCCTGACTCCAACACCCCTCCATCCTTCCACCCTGACTCCTCCACCCTTGCACCCTGACCCCTCCACCCTGACTCCTCCACCCCGACTCCTCCACCCTGACTCCAACACCCCTCCATCCTTCCACCCTGACTCCTCCACCCTGACCCCTCCACCCTGACTCCAACACCCCTCCATCCTTCCACCCTGACCCCTCAACCCCGACTCCTCCACCGTTTTACGAGATGACACCTGAACGCATCATCTCTCTGTGGTCTTTGATGATGAATATATAAATATACCTCTATATCTCTGTGACAATAATAAAACCAAACAGACCTGTAATGCTCCGCATGTCACTTCAGCTTCGACACACAAACGAGATGAAACCGGTTTTTCCGGCTGCCGCATGGCGCCTGAATGCATCGCTGTCAGGTTTCAGGTTGTGAAAGACGAGGCGAGTTTCAGAGAAGCTTCAATTCTACCGCTCAGCAAGACACCGTGTAGAGGTACACAGAAGTATCATATACATGTATACATATGTGTATACATGTATATATATATATATATATATATATATATATATACATACATACACACACACGTGTCATATTACACGTTTAATGAGGGACTCTTAAAGGTCTGAAGTGAAGGAAGAAAACTGACTAAACCTACTTTATACTACTATAAGAGTATAATATAGAATACATAATTTAATATGCAGTATAATACAATAATGAAGGAACTGACCCCCTGCTGGTGAGTCAGTGAACTTTTGTTAAACTTCCTGAAAACAAATATAAATAAATCGCTGGAAGTTCCGCAAAAAACAGAAAAACTGCCGACTCAGCAGAAACAGAGCGACGTACACGAGTTCTCCTGGGAACGAGACCCTGAACGTTACATCAGTGTTCCCCTATTGTGGCCAACACTCAACAACAACAACAACAACAACATGGGTGTTCTAAGGAGTGATTCTCTGCTTCACGGCCAGTTGTGCCCTGTTGCATTCTGGGATAAGTGTGTTCCTACAGATTGAATGCCTCCCCCCCCCCCCCCGATGAGACTTCTACAGACTCAAGCGCCTGGTGGTCCGATCCCCGAAGCTCCGCCTCCAATGTCTCACCTCCTCGCCAGAGCACACGGGCGGGAATGTGGCGGCGCCACGACATCTCCGGAGAACCACGCAGGGGGAACCGCGAGGCCCGAGACTGAGTCTTCAAGGAGGCCCGAGGGTCTTTGAGGAGGTCTTTAGGGAGACCTGGTTTAAGAAGGTCTGGAGGAGGTCTGGAGGTCTGGAGGAGGCCTGGAGGAGGTCTAGTTTAAGGTCTGGAGGAGGCCTGGAGGAGGTCTAGTTTAAGGTCTGGAGGAGGCCTGGAGGCCTGGAGGTCTAGAGGACGTCTGGAGGAGGTCTGGAGGTCTAGAGGAGGTTTGGAGGAGGTCTAGTTTAAGGTCTGGAGGAGGCCTGGAGGAGGTCTAGTTTAAGGTCTGGAGGAGGCCTGGAGGTCTAGAGGAGGTTTGGAGGAGGTCTGGAGGAGGCCTGGAGGTCTGGAGGAGGTCTGGAGGAGGTCTAGTTTAAGGTCTGGAGGAGGCCTGGAGGTCTAGAGGAGGTCTGGAGGTCTGGAGGAGGTCTAGTTTAGAGCTTCACATCCAGCATGCAGCCCCTTCATGAGCCAGAGCTTGTTGCTATGGAAACAGGACGCTTTAACCCCCCGCGACCCTCAACCGGGAGCTGGAACCGGCTCATGATCCGCCAGATTCTCCTCTTTACGACGGTCCCTGAACACATCGTGTGGCTATTGATCCTGATCGGTTCTTTACTTTCATCAGATTGTGTTACAGAAAACATGAAAGGCTCCTAAACGACGACGTCATCGTTGACCCAGACCTCCGTGACTCCACGACTTACACATGCAAAACACGGCGCGCTCTTTAATTATATTGTTTACTAGGCTGCGAAACTTTAAAACATGTTGGTTATAATCGATTCAAATGTTCATCCAAGACGAGCTCGAGCTCGAGCCCGTGTGTGTGAGTGTGAGTGTGAGTGTGAGTGCGAGGGTGAGGGTGAGTGCGTGTGCGTGTGCGTGTGCTAGGGGTGTCACGATACCAAACGTTCAGTAGTCGATACCGATACCAGTAAAATAACGATTCTCGATACCAATTTCGATACTACGGTAAAAAAAAAAAGATTCCATGTACAATATATGTTAAATATTTGAAAAAAAGCAAGACATACAAAACATGTGCAACAGAGCATATCACAACATAATAAAGTACATTCTTTGTAAGCCTACACAAGGTGCCTCATGTAGGCTTCATGTAGCTGGTTAGCACATCCTGAGTTCAGATTCCACTTTTCTTGGTGGCAGATGATGCTGACATGCGTATTTGCTTTATCTGATCACAAAGCTCTTCTTTTGGTCTCCATCAAGTAATGTTTCAGCAACGACACTCATGCATTCTCTGACAAGCCCTCCATCAGTAAATGGCTTTTTGTCCAACAACTCTGAGGGAACTCACTCATGTTGGGCAGTGAGCGTGGCTCAGGACTTCAGCGCTGACCTCACAGACCGGATTATTTACAACCGTTTCCCCTATTTTGAACTTAATGTTGATTTGTTGGGTTCATCATACTTTCATTGTTACATTAAAAATATCCAAACAAAAAGCTCAATATTAATAATTAATAATAATAATTGCATCAATCAGCGAGGAAGAAGCTAAACACGCGTTTCAAAGCGTAAAGCGGCGTGTCCGACCACAGGAACACGACCCGCTCTCAAGCTGCACTAAGAGCTTTCTCAGAAAGTTTAACCACGACCAGTAAAGAGACGGGAAGGAAGAGAATCATAGAGATATACATCAGAGAGAGAGAGAGAGAGAGAGAGAGAGAGAGAGAGTCAAAGGGGGGAGAGAGAGAGAGAGAGAGTCAAAGGCGGGGGGAGAGAGAGAGACTCAATGGGGGGAGAGAGAGAGAGAGAGAGAGAGAGAGAGAGAGAGAGAGAGTCAAAGGGGGGAGAGAGAGAGAGAGAGACTCAAAGGGGGGGAGAGAGAGAGAGAGAGACTCAAAGGGGGAGAGAGAGAAACTCCTGGTGCGAAATAAGTAGCTTTAATAATAATAATAATCTTAATTATTGTTCCTGTTATCAACATTTAAAGAAACATTTCAGCTTTTTACCATCGATTAAATAATGTATGTATAAATAAATAGTATATATATATATAAATAAATAAATAATATATATATATATATATATATATATATAATGTACATACATTATTTATATATAAATAATGTATACATAAATTCTGTACACACATATATATATATATATATATATATATTATTATGCGTCTGAAGAACCGTTGAGCCTCTTTAATAGATTTAATGAATCCATGACGCTGGAGCAGCTGCTGCGTAGTGATGGAGTCCATCAAGAGCGGCACATGCTGATGGAGAGCTGCATCAAGGACGAGGACCCTGAACGCCCCACGGGACCATGTACATGGGGGGAGGACCCTGAACGCCCCATGGGAACATGTACATGGGGGGTATTGATTAGAGGGGGGGGGGCGTATTGATTAGAGGGGGGGGGCTACAGCTATGTATCTGAGGAATTAAGTCACAGCTGTTGTTGTTATTGTTTAGTGATGCTCATGAAGCTGCATGTTGGTTTGTGTTTGCACAACAACAACAACAGTACATAAGTCCTATTGTAGCTTCTATCGTGGAGAGCAGCCTCCATCGCCCTGCACAGCTGCACACTCACACACACGAGCGCGCACACATGCACGCGCCGAGCTGCCTACCTGGGCTCCGGCAGGATGATCTTCTTGCTCGCGCGCGCCGCCGGGGTGGACTTGCTCTTCTCCATCGCCATCAGGTAGCTGACGTCCGCGAGCACCGCTTCCAGGTCCGCCATCTTCACCCGGGACGAGCCGATCGATGATAAACAACCGGCTGTGTTATTGTTGTTGTTGTTGTCTTTTAGGGGAATTAAAAATAACAACAACGTCCTCCTCTGCTAGACACGAGCAGCATGAACTGAGGGGGAGAGGGGGGCGGGGGGGCGGGGGGGGCGTCGTGTCTCCGGCTGCAGTCGCCCTCAGACTCCCATCCCGGATCAGATCATAGCGGGCCTGAGGAGCCCGGTTCCCCCATGTCACCCCGAGGACAGCGCGGGCAGCTCGCGGGGGCCCGGTGGGAGCGACGTTCCTCTCGCTCGGTTGTCCTTCGCTGGATGCGACAGACAGACAGACAGCTGTCAGGGTCCCGCGGGCCTCTGGGGGGTCCCGCCTGGTCCCTCTGGGTGCAAATGTGGCCCCCGAAAAAGCCCAGCAGCGTGCAGCATGTGCAGCTCCGTGAGGCGGTGAGGCTACGAGGGGCTCCCGGTGGTCCCGGTGGTCCGAGTGGCTCCTGGTGGCTCCTGGAAACCCGGAATGAAGAGGGACACGTGCGGCTCTCAGCCGGGATAAAAGGAGGCGTCGACAGGTCGGCCCGGAGCCTCGAGGTGTGACTTCCTCCTCCTCGACGTCTCAGCTGCTGCAGCAGCAACGAGGATAATAAGATGTAGAGTTATTATAATGATCGCTGTTATTTTTTTTTGTGTGCAGGTTCAATTGTTTCCGTCGCCGCTTCCGGTTTAAATTCCTTTAAATACAATCACACAATAATAAAACAAAATACACACACAAAAACACCCCAAAAAGACGTCATTAATCACCTTAAGAGGTTTAGATGAAGCTAATTGATTTATCACGAGGCTGATCCTGGTTTAGCCTCGAGGGGGAGGGGGGGTGCGAGGGGAGATCGATATATTTTTGGGTCCGCCTGCTAGTTAGCAGCGAAGCTAGCTAGCCAGTTAGGCTAACTCCCTCAGAAGAAGAGGTAATTGATCGATACATACATCGAGTTTTATTTAACGGCGGCCGAGGTGTGTGGAAGGACGTCCCGGTGACCGGCGGCCACGAGCTGCCGCGAGCAGCAGCCCTTTAACGGTTGCTCGGGCTCGATTCCGTGTTTTCGTTAACGAGCTAACGGAGTCCGCTTCGTTTATTTTGGGGAAGTATTTCAAAGACCCCCCCACCCCCTCCGGGAAATGAAACGTGCAAAAGAGAGGAAGACCAAATGAATCAAAAGGGTTCGAAAACACAGAGAAAGTCGCAGAAGGTAATCCATCGTCTGTAGCTGAGTTACCCCGGTGGTGGAAGGGAGGGGGTCCCTCCTCGCATGCAGACCCAGCAGAGAGCGACTGAGTGCGGGTTGGCGGTGACGCTGATGTCGGTGGAGGTGGTGGAGGCGGTGGGGGAAGGGGAGGGGGGGTTATCTTGTTAAAACTTCTCCTCTCTGGCGTGAAATCTTATTTAAATAACAAGGAGACACATTTATGGTGTTTTAAATAATCAAATAGAAACACCACGCTGCCTTCTCCTCCGGGCCGTCGACGCTGGGGCAAAACGACGAGAACCAGTTGAGACGACCGAGCGGCTCCTGGCTGCCCGGCTACCCGCGCTGGAGAGCTCTCTCTCCGGCTAAGCAGCTGCGCGTCCCGCCGCCTCCCTGGAGCGTCTTCCAGAGTCCGCTCCTCTTCCGGCTAAGCTGCCCGCTCTACACCGCCAATGTGCCGCATGGTTTCCCAGTAGAAGTCCCTCTAGTTTGGTGTATTTTTCTGTGCGTGTGTATATTTATATATATTTATATATTTGTGCTAGCACAGCGGCACTGCTTGCTCTGTGGGTCCAACTTCCTCCCACTGCGGCGGGAGAGAGGCTCGTAAAACCCGGAGCAGCTCGCTGCTGGCTGGAGCCGGACTCAGAGAGGGGAGAAGGGGACTTCTGTTTATCAACACGCGTTATGACACATGTTATTTATTTATTTATTTATTTATTTATTTGGGAGAGCACGTTGAGGAGCGACCTGTGCAGCCGGGCCTGCAGCTGCAGCTGCAGGTGTATAAAGCCGTTAATGTCGTTATGATGACGCTCGGCTCTGGTGGTCAGTGTGGCCGCTCGGGGGCTTCGTTTCCCCGCAGAACGCTCCCGCTTAGCGTGGAAGCGTGGCGCCGCCTCCTGGCCGGTACCGGTACTGCGCTTCGATTTGATGAAATTCAACCAAAATATGAACAATACTTTTATAAATCTTACTCGTACAATTCAATATATTAATATAATATATAATACAATTCAATATAATAATACATATAAATACCATCTAATTTAATTAAACAAGATACTTAAATATATATAATATATAATAGCCTTTATATAACAGTATACCCTTTATATATTATAGCCTTTATGCATTATAGCCTTTATTTATTATAACCTTTATGTATTATAACATGTATTTATTATAACCTTTATGTATCATAATTTTGATGTATTATACGCGTTATGCATTTAAAACGTTATGCATTACAACCTTTATGCATTATACACTTTATGCATTATAACTTTTATGTATTACAACCTGTATGCATTCTAACATGTATGTATTACCTTTTATGCATTATAACCTATATGCATTATAACCTTTATGCACTATAGCCTTTATGCATTATAACCATTATGTATTATAATCTGAATGTATTATAACCTTTATGCATTATAAACTTTCTGCGTTATGAACGTTATGCATTATAACCTTTATGCATTATAACCTTTATGTATTATAACATTTATACATTATAGCCTTTATGCATTATAACCTTTATGTATTATAACATTTATACATTATAGCCTTTATGTATTATAACCTTTATGCATTACAACCTTTATTCATTATAACCTCTATGTATTATAACCTCTATGTATTATAACCTTTGTGCAGTATAACCTTTATGCATTATAACCTTTATGTATTATAACCGTTATGCATTATAACCTTTATGTATTATAACCTCTATATATTATAACCTTTGTGCACTACAACCATTATGTACTATAACCATTATGTATTATAACCTCTATGTATTATAACCTGTGTGCACTATAACCTTTATGCATTATAACTATCATGCATTATAACCTTTATGTAGTAAACTGACACCAGAGCAAGTCATGGGGTTTAAGACAGTTTATTCACTGGGAGCAGCAGAGGTCAAAGGTGAAGGGTCGGGGGGGGGGGGGGGGGGGGGCTGGTTACTGCTGCACGCGGCGGATGGACTGGATCTGGGGCGTCTGGCAGTGAGACCCGAACTCCCTGAAGTGCTTGAAGTCTCCTCCGTGGCGGTCACACTCCATGATGTACTGGTAACCGCGGTAACCGGGGAACTGGTAGCACACAAAGCTGTGGGGGAGGGGGGAGGGGGTTATCACTGTTGTTGTTGTTGTTATTGTTGTTATTTTGGTAAGAGGAAGTGGACTCACGCTCCCGACTGCACCCGGAGGGAGCCGACCTCGTTGTGGCTCCAGCCCATCGCCGGCAGCGACGGGTAGTCGTCGCTCAGCTCGCCCTTACGGCCCAGGAAGTTCTCCCGCTCGAACACGGTCATACGGCACTCCCTGTGGTTCTGGGGTGGGGGGGGTCATGAGCTGCTGCTGCTGCAGTGGTGTGTGTGTGTGTGTGGGGGGGGGGGGGTCACTCACCGCACAGGCGATGGGCCTGAAGGAGCTCATCCTCTCGATGTGGTACGCGTTGCTGCCGCCGAAGGCGTCGCACTGCGGGTACTCGCCGCGCTCCAGGATGAACTGCTGGCCCAGGTAGGAGGCGTGCTCATAGCCCACCCAGCTGCAGGGGACGACCACGGTTAGACCACCGACCCACGGGTTACACCACCCGCCCCACGGGTTACCCCCCCCCTCCCCCGCCCGCCCCTCTGACTCACGCTCCGCTCTCCACCCTCATGGAGCGCACGGTCTCGAAGCCGAACTCCATCACGTTGCAGCACTCGGAGGTGAACTCATGGCGGCGGCCCTGGAAGCACTCCTCGTCGAACACGATGATCTGGGGGGGGGGAGCGGTCATGCTACATGCTACTCCGGATGCTACTATGTCCAGAGGTCAAAGGTCGTTCAGAGGGTCAGACGTCTCTCATTCAGCTTTAAATCAATCAAATGAAACCTCAACCCAGGGGAGACACGTGTGTGGGGGTGTCTGTGTGTGTGTGTGTGTGAATGTGTGGGTATGTGTGTGTGTGTGTGTGTGCCTATGTATGTGTGTGTGTGTGTGTGTGTGTGTGTGTGTGTGTGTGTGTGTGCACGACTCACCTTCCAGTGGCCGGAGAACTTGGTGCAATGGTGAGTCATCTTGTCTGGAAGGAGAAAAGGAGCATGAGCCACATCAACGTTTACACGTGTGTGTGTGTGTGTGTGTGTGTGTGTGTGTGTGGGTGTGTGTGTGTGTGTGTGGTGTGTGTGTGTGGTGTGTGTGTGTGTGGCGGGGGGCTCTCACCTGGCTGGTGTCCGTGGGGCTGATGTCCTGCTGGGAGAGACGAACCCTTTTAAAGCCTCGCTGGCCGGGGGCCACGACCCAAAGCCCCGGGTCAGCAGAGGGGCGGGGCCTCTTTTCTCTTTGTGACCCCCCCCCCTCCCCCCCATACACACCCGACAAAGGGGGCTAATCTGTGGACGACGGCAGAAGTGCAGACGCCACATTATCTATGGACGAGGACACAGAATATATATTTGTATTTATATATAAATATATATATATATATTTATATATATATATAATAATATATATATATAATTATACATATGTTTGTATATATAAACATATATATATATATATATATAAATATATATACATATATATGTATATATATAATTATACATATATATGTATATATAAACATATATAGTTGTATATATTCATATGTGTATGTGTATATATAGAGAGAGAGACTTTTTACTGCAATAAATATCTGACAGCTTCAGTTACTTTCCACTTCATTCACGTTTTAAATAATTAAAATCTACTAATAAATAATTTGGTTCACGATGAAACGTCATTGATGTTTATAAATATATGTAAATATAATTATAATAATGTATTATTATGAATTGGATTGTTTTTTGTTTCACTTTTGCTCGAGTAAAACTTTGAAAGTAGTTAAAATATTTCCACCACGAAGAGTTTCTTTTTATTTCCTAAAAGGATTAAAGAGACGCTGAGCAGAGACTTCTATACAACCAGAGGAGCCCCCTGGTGGTCAGGAGAGAGATTGCATCTTTTCACTTGAATCCTGGTAAATCTTTATTTCTCCTCTGAGTCTCCGACGTGTTTCCTCAACGTGAAATGTAAATCTGTTTGAATAAAACATGAAACTCACTCCCACCGTTTATCAGCCTCAGAAACCAAAACCTGCTCCATGTGTCAGGGGGGGGGGGGGGGGGGGTGCGGCTCTCTGTGTCTCTGGACCTCCACATGGGGGGGGGGCCTCGTCAGCGCTTTCCTTTGACGCTGGGCGCTCAGGCCTGGCGGCGGCGTTCCTTTGTGCTCCGCCTCCCCCGGGGTATAAAAGCGGCGTTGGGGTGGAGGACCAGCACCGCACCGCCAGCTGCAGCCACAGGTAAGACTCACGGAGCCGAAGTAAAACCACCAGCTTGTGTGGTGACCCACGTCCCATGAACACGCCCCCTCCTCTGACCACGCCCCCCCCCCCCCCCCCCCCACAGACTCTCTCACCATGTCTCAGACCACCAAGTCCTCCTCCGGCCTGCAGGGCTCCGACTCCAAGGACAGGAGTCCCGCCGCCGCCAGCAAGGCCACCAAGACCGGCGAGCCCGGCGTGGGCTCCTACAGGGTGAGCCCCCCCATGGCGCTCTGGTTGTGTGGAGTGTAACCCTGACCCCCTGTGTGCAGATCATGATGTTCGACCAGGAGAACTTCCAGGGCCGCATGGTGGAGGCCGGCGGCGAGGTGGGGAACGTGTGTGAGCGCGGCCTGGACCGCGTGCGCTCCATCGTGGTGGAGAGCGGACCGTAAGTGGACTCCTCCGGACCCCAGAGCCTGCTCGGCGCCGCCCCCTCTGACTCCCCCTCTCCCCCCCAGCTTCGTTGCCTTCGAGCAGACCAACTTCCGCGGCGAGATGTTCGTCCTGGAGAAGGGGGAGTATCCTCGCTGGGACACCTGGAGCAACTCCTACCGCAGCGACCGCCTCATGTCGCTGCGGCCCGTCCGCATGGTAACGCCGCGGCGCCGCGAGCCTCCGGCCCGGTGCCGCTATCCCGGTCCTCACCCCCCCCCCCCCCCCCCCTCCGCCCTGCAGGACAGCCTGGAGCACAAGGTCTGCCTGTACGAGCTCTCCGACTTCAAGGGCAACAAGATGGAGATCCAGGAGGACGACGTCCCCACGCTGTGGGCGCACGGCTTCAGCGACCGCGTGGGCAGCGTGAGGGTCCCCGGGGGAGCGTGAGTACCGACCCGCGGGCCGCGGGGCCGTTGTTGAGTGAACCCTGAGGGAGGAATGGTCCTGAAGACCCATAAAACCTCCTCAGTGACCTCTAGAACCCTTAAGACCCATAGAACCTCCTCGGTGACCTCTAGAACCCTTAAGACCCATAGAACCTCCTCAGTGACCTCTAGAACCCTTAAGACCCATAGACCCATAGAACCTCCTCAGTGACCTCTAGAACCCTTAAGACCCATAGAACCTCCTCGGTGACCTCTAGAACCCTTAAGACCCATAGAACCTCCTCAGTGACCTCTAGAACCCTTAAGACCCATAGAACCTCCTCAGTGACCTCTAGAACCCTTAAGACCCATAGAACCTCCTCAGTGAGCTCCAGAACCCTTAAGACCCATAGAACCTCCTCAGTGAGCTCCAGAACCTCTGGTCCTCCTTTGCTGGTGACCAGTGGGCCCAGCTGGTGGACCCGTGTACCGATGGCGCGTGTCTCCTCAGGTGGGTGGGCTACCAGTACCCCGGCTACAGAGGCTACCAGTACCTGTTTGAGTGCGGTGACTACCGGCACTACAACGACTTCAGTGCCTTCCAGCCTCAGATGCAGTCCATGCGCCGCATCAGGGACATGCAGTTCCACCAGAGGGGATGCTTCACCTTCACCTCCAGCAAGTAGAGGGCGCCACGCAGCATGCAGCATGTAGCATGTATCATGTAGCATGCAGCATGTAGCATGCAGCATGTAGCATGTAGCATGCAGCCCTCTCACGTGCCGACTTTCAGTGACTTGTTAACGGCGCTCAAATCAATAAACACCTGGATACACCTGCCTCTGGCTCCGCCGCTCTCCTTCACGCCGCTCCGTCTGGTCCTCTCCTCCGTCACCGTGTTCTCACACAGTCAACATATTACGTTTCTATATTTAAGGTCATAATAGATAAACATCATATGGGATGTTCGCAGTATAATTACAGACTCACTTAGTGTCTCTCTGAGGGGCGGCTGTAGCTCAGTGGGGTCAGGGGGTCGTCCTTCAACCCCAAGGTCGTCGGTTCGATCCTTGCTCTCCCATTAGTTGCGAGTCTAAGTGTCCATGAGCAAGGCACTGAACCCCCAGCTGCTCCCTGGGCGCTTCACTGCAGCCCACTGCTCCTTCATGACTGAGGAGGGGTTACATGCAGAGAATAAATATTGTTGCCTGTGTACCTGAACTCTGTGCAATGACAACAGATTCCAATCCAAAAATATGGGATATCATATATGGACCAATTGTTTTTATTAAAGACACAGAAACACAGATTTAGTGCCAAAGAATTACACGAACGATTCATTCTACATCATTTATGTAATCAGTAGATTATATATATATATTATATATATATATATATATATATATATTATATATATATATATAATATATATATATTATATATAATAATTATATATATAATATTAATATATATATATTACGTAATAATTATATATCATATTTATAAATATAATATATAATATACATATAATATATTATCATATTTATATATGTAATAATAATAACTGTATTTATTTGTATATTTACATATATAAATATGATATTATACATAATATATATTCATATGTATATAGTATATTTATATCATTGTGCTCGCGCAGTGACGTAAAGCGCTCGTCAAAGTAAATGTCGCGCGCCGCTGTTTGATCTCTTTGATCTCTCGTGATTTGCCTTCAGGCGACCGCAGAAAAAATCTGAGACCGTCAAAGAAATCCGCGGGCGCGCGCAGATTAAACAGCCGCGGGTGCAATTTACTCAAGGACTGCGCGGGAGCGCGCCTCAAAGCCCGTGAGCACTTCTTTTAGACACTTCCGGGTCACTCGGAACCTTCCGGACCAGAAGGACAATTCGATAACTGTCTCTCACTCCTCGCCCCCCCCCCCTCCCAGCGGCAGTGTTTCCGACTGCACGTGAAGGCAGCAGGGCTCTCAGTAACAGTCCTCAATCTGAAGAGGAAAGGAGCCATGGCTGCACTGTTCTCAGCGAGGAAAGGTGAGGAGGACACGAGGAGGACGCGAGGAGACACGCGAAGGACACTAGCAACTGTAGCCAGCTCTCCTGTGGAGTTACACACTTCTACACACCGGGTACACGGCGTTATGCAACACGGCTAGCCCCGCGGCTAGGAGCTAGCCGGCTAGTTCTGATCAATAACTATATTATCAGCTGTCGATTCCTGATCGGTGATGGTGATTATTGATTACAAACAGTCGAACAAGGAGTGTTGTTGGTTTACACGAGATTTACACCTGTCACCCTGAGAGGAAGGTGACGAGGAGGAGGAGGACCTTTCACCTGGATAGCATCCAGCTAACTAGAGAGCCGGTGGTGCGTTCATGGACGTAAGGTCTGTAGTGAGTGAGCTAACTATGGAGCCAATGGTGCGTTCAAAGACCCAGTCAAATCGATGCAGAACGAGTTAACTAGGGAGCTAGTGGTGCGTTCAAAGACTCAGTCAAATCAATGCAGAACGAGTTAACTAGGGAGCTAGTGGTGCGTTCAAAGACCTAGTAAAGTTCATGCAGAATGATAAAAAAATTATAATCGGGAATAAAATACACGAGTCATAACAAGATGATTTAAAGACATATTGGAGTGTAAAACGTCTTCCATCCTCCATATTCTGTGTGTGTGTGTGTGTGTGTGTGTGTGTGTGTGTGTGTGTGTAGGCCTGGCCGTGTGTCTGTCCGGCCGCCGTCGTCTCTCCCAGCTGGCGGAGCTTCCTGAGACTCATCAGCTGCTCAGACAAACGTGCCGAGACTTCGCCGACCGGGAGCTGGTCCCCATCGCGGGCCAGCTGGACAAGGACCACGCCTACCCTGCTGAACAGGTACGCTCACACACACACACAGTGCCCGTGTGGAGTGGCGCTCCGTGCTCGGGGTCTTTAATGTTCCTTGGCGCCCGGTCCAGATCCAGGCCCTGGGCGCCATGGGGGTTCTGGCCATCGAGGTCCCGGAGGAGCTGGGCGGCGCCGGCATGGACTACCTGGCCTACAGCCTGGCCATGGAGGAGGTGAGCCGCGGCTGCGCCAGCACCGGGGTGGTGGTGTCCGTCAACAACGTGAGTAGGGCCGCTCGGCGTTCCCTCGGTTCTCTGACTCTCGGTTCTATAACTCTCGGTTCTCTGACTCTCGGTTCTATAACTCTCGGTTCTCCTCAGTCGCTCTACATCGGGCCGATCCTGAAGAACGGCACCGAGGAGCAGAAGAAAAAATGGATCACACCGTTTACCACCGGAGAGAAAGTGGGCTGCTTCTGTCTCAGTGAGCCAGGTAACACACACACACACACACACACACACACACACACAGCCGTGACCTCTGACCTCCAGCCGTGACCTCTGACCTCCAGCCGTGACCTCTGACTTCCAGCCGTGACCTCTGACCTCCAGCCGTGACCTCTGACCTCTCGCCGTGACCTCTGCCCTCAGGTAACGGCAGCGACGCGGGCGCGGCCTCCACCGTGGCGCGTGAGGACGGTTCTGATTGGGTCCTGAGCGGCACCAAGGCGTGGATCACCAACAGCTGGGACGCCAGCGCCGCCGTCGTGTTCGCCACCACGGACCGCTCGCTCCGGCACAAGGCACGCCGCCGAACGTCCCGTTGTGTGCGTGTGTGTGTGAGCGTCGCCGTGACGACCTGCCCCCCCCACAGGGCATCAGCGCCTTCCTGCTGCCCATGCCGCACCCCGGCCTGTCGCTGGGCAAGAAGGAGGACAAGCTGGGCATCCGGGCCTCGTCCACCGCCAACGTCATCCTGGACGACTGCCGCGTGCCCAGGGACCACATGCTGGGGGCCCGGGGGGCCGGCTTCAAGATCGCCATGGTGACACACACAGGGACACACAGGGACACACACAGGGACACGCACAGGGACACGCACACATAGGGACACACACACAGACATAGGGACACACACACACACACACAGACACACATAATCCTGTAGAGGGTCAGCCCCCTAACCCCCCCCCCCCCCAGCAAACCCTGGACAGCGGGCGTATCGGCGTGGCGTCTCAGGCGCTCGGCATCGCTCAGGCGTCTCTGGAATGCGCCGCCGACTACGCCCACAAGCGCACGGCGTTCGGAGCGCCCATCGGCAAGCTGCAGGCCATCCAGGTACTTATACACAGGTACACCTGTACTCTGTGTACTACACGGGGAGAGTACACACTGTGTGTACTCTCACGCATCCAGTCCATCATGCTTTTCACGTTCTCCTCTCTACTATAGTATCATAGTACTACACTATAGTACTACACTTATAGTACTATAGTATCGTGGTACTGAAGTGTTTGTCTCCTGCAGTTCAAGCTGGCTGACATGTCCGTGGCCGTGGAGAGCGCTCGTCTCCTCACCTGGAAGGCGGCTCTCCTCCGAGACGCAGGGAAGCCCTTCACCAAGGTACGCTCCATCCCCCAGGGGCCAGGTACAGGGGCGCTCGCTTCACTCACGTGTGTGTGTGTGTGTGTGTGTGTGTGTGTGTGTGTGTGTGTGTGTGTGTGTGTGTGTGTGTGTGTGTGTGTGTGTGTGTGTGTGTGTGTGTGTGTGTGTGTGTGTGTGTGTGTGTGTGTGTGTGTGTGTGTGTGTGTGTGTGTGTGTGTGTGTGTGTGTGTGTGTGTGTGTGTGTGTGTGTGTGTGTGTGTGTGTGTGTGTGTGTGTGTGTGTGTGTGTGCGTGCAGGAAGCAGCCATGGCCAAACTGTCTGCGTCTGAAGCCGCCACCTTCTGCTCCCACCAGGTGAGCTCCTCCTCCAGGAGACCTTCATGAGTTAATGTGTGACTGTCCCTTTAAGGCCATCCAGGTGCTGGGGGGGATGGGCTACGTGACGTTAATGTGCGACTGTCCCTTTAAGGCCATCCAGGTGCTGGGGGGGATGGGCTACGTGACCGACATGCCGGCCGAGCGTCATTACCGGGACGCTCGCATCACGGAGATCTACGAGGGAACCAGTGAGATCCAGAGGCTGGTGATCGCAGGACAGGTGCTGAAGGAGTACCAGACATAGAGGAGGAGCTTCATGGGGAGGAGGAGGAGCTTCATGGGGAGGA
This sequence comes from Liparis tanakae, assembly GCA_036178185.1. Taxonomy (NCBI): domain Eukaryota; kingdom Metazoa; phylum Chordata; class Actinopteri; order Perciformes; family Liparidae; genus Liparis; species Liparis tanakae. Next base: position 18,733,879 of record CM070090.1, on the reverse strand, counting down.
GGAGGAGCTTCCCTCCAGATGAAGGTATCATGAAGGTTTAGATCCAAGACCACGATCCAAAAGGACTTTAACCGAGTACGTCTCTGGTTTAAAGGGCCAGTACGGCTTTATTTAAACACAATGAAAATAAGACTTGAAACCACCCACTGCAGAACGTTCCTGAGGTTCTTCACCCTCAGTCATAAGGTCATATTTGTCGCCTGCCTGCCCCTTTAAAATCAGTAAAATATGTAAAGATGCACTTCTATAAACAACAACAGGTTTATTTTTCACTAATAAAATCTGATTTTAAATTAACTTATTTTACTCCAGAATCTTTTATTCAAAAAATGTCCCCTAAATCTCGTGAGTAAGATTCACGCTGTGATTCGACTAAAATAAAAACATCATAATTAAAAAAAGAATGTTAAATACCCGCTGAGTTGCAGTGAGCGCGTTTGACCAGCAGAGGGCGGCAGAGAGCCGGCGGTGTGGTTCACCTTGTGCCTCCATAACTTGTACATATCTTTGTGTAATTTTAATATGTGCAGATAATAATAATAATAAAAACACAATGACGGGACTTATTGTGATGTTTTTATTTCAACATTAAACATTTCATGTGGGAGTTAAACCCCGTTTAGAGCAGTAAACAGGTGTTTGTTGTTGTGATACTCATGTCGGCCACTAGAGGCTCGAGTCACAAATATATGAATGAGCTTCAGAAGAAGTGAAGCTCCCCGTGTGTGTGTCCTAAAGACAACAAGTAAACACAAACAAACTGACATGTCAACACATCCCATAATAGCTCTGTGTACTGTCCCTTTAAGTGACACAGCTGATGAATACATGTTTTCAAGGCGTTCTCCTCGAGCTTCATCTGAAATAACTCAGGATTACAATTTATTAAGAAAATGCAACAATTTATTGATTTAAAAGTTTTCTTTTAACGCATTTCACATTCAAACAAAGTTTTCTATTTTTTTATTTGTGACTTTATAGACTGTTTATGTTCCTCTTCTCTGTGATTTTGTTGTTGTTGATCCATGTGACGCCCTTAGCGCCCCCCTGGACCAGGACCAGGTTCTGGACCAGGACCAGGTTCTGGACCAGGTCCAGGTTCTGTGTTCCTGCTGCATTGTTCCGTGAGGTGAACTCTGTTTCTGGCTCGTGTAACTAAAGGTCACGTGAAACTCACATGACCTTTGACCTCAGAGAGATTTAATGAACACATCTTTAAGTAACGAGCACACACTTGTTTGTTGTGTTGTCTTTATTATAAAAGTAAAAAAATAATACAGGAAGTCCAAACCGTGGCTGTGGTCACGTGGTGCTCGGTGCGAAACCGGTCCACGGGAGATCTACAAAGATCTGCAGCCGATCGGAGCAACGTGCACGCGCTCAGTGAGACTTCACACGCACGTCCCACGTGCACGAGCCGGTTCAGACGTAGTGCTTCTTGTCGACGCCCCCGCTGGTGGCCTTGGCGGGCTCGTACTCGAAGGTGTGCGCGCCCCCGCGCGCGCCGCGGGCCAAGGAGCAGCACAGCAGCGCGCCGCCGATCAGCAGCAGCGCGGCCCCGGCCCAGCCGATGTAGATCGCGGCCCCGATCTCGCGCTTCTTGGACGGCGGCACGCGCGGGTCGTGGAAGTCCACGATGATGCCGTGCGCCATCCAGCAGAGCGGGACGAGCACCGACAGGCCGCCGGCCGCGTGGAGCGCGCCCCCGACGC
>CM070090.1:18724667-18727167 GCA_036178185.1 Liparis tanakae | reverse complement strand
TCTGTGTCCGTGTGTGAGAATGTGTGTGTGTGTACATCAGATCTGGATGTAAACCCTGTTGCATGATGGGAGGAGGTTCTGTGTGACCTACTTCCCATCTCTCATTTGTACTGTGTTTTTGTTCCACGTCAGATATTATATAATATAATATATATATATATATATATATATATATATATATATATATATATATTATATACAATATATGTATATATGTTATATATAATATATATATATATATGCATATAATATATATTTATATATATTCTATGTACTATATATATATTACATATATTATGTCTAAAATATATATTATATTTAAAAAATATATAATATATATAGTATATGTATAACATATATATATATATATATATATATATAATATAATATATGTGTAATATGTACATACTATGATATCATAATAATAACCCTCCTGTAGGACAGAGACTACGTGGGTTTCGCCTCGTTGCCCAATCAGGTTCACAGGAAGTCTGTGAAGAAAGGATTCGACTTCACGCTCATGGTGGCAGGTACAAATACACAACACAGGTACAAATACACAACACAGGTACAAATACACAACACAGGTACAAATACACAACACAGGTACAAATACACAACACAGGTACAAATACACAACACAGGCACTTTTACTATAATGATGTACTTCATTTAAAGTAAAAGTATGTGAAACACATAATAACATTTTGTAACAACAACAACAACAACAACGGGTAGCTGAGTGATGGAGTGTTGCATCATGGGAGTTGTCTGAAAACCTCATCTGATTTTAATGATATATTTTTTTTCTTGTTCTTGTTCTTCTCCTCCTCCTCCTCCTCCCCTCCTCCTCCTCCTCCTCCTCCTCCTCCTCCTCCTCCTCCTCCTCCTCCTCCTCCTCCTCCTCCTCCTCCTCCTCCTCCTCCAGGGGAGTCGGGTCTTGGTAAGTCTACTCTGGTGAACAGTTTGTTCCTCACAGACCTTCACAAGGACCGCAAGCTGCTCAATGCCGAGGGTGAGTACCACGGGTACCACGAGTACTACAGTAACAGAGTACTTTCCCTGTGAAGTCGTAGTACTAGTCCTGCGGCGTGTGCCTCCTCTCCTCAGAGCGCATCGGCCAGACGGTAGAGATCACGTCTCACACCGTGGACATCGAGGAGAGAGGAGTGAAGCTGAAGCTCACCATCGTGGACACGCCGGGCTACGGGGACGCGGTGGACAACACGGACTGGTGAGCACTACCACCGGGGGCCACTGGGGGCCACCGGGGGCCACAGGGAGCCAGCACTACCACCGGGGGCCACCGGGGGCCACAGGGAGCCAGCACTACCACCGGGGGCCACCGGGGGCCACAGGGAGCCAGCACTACCACCGGGGGCCACCGGGGGCCACAGGGAGCCAGCACTACCACCGGGGGCCACCGGGGGCCACAGGGGGAAGCACTACCACCGGGGGCCACAGGGAGCCAGCACTACCACCGGGGGCCACTGGGGGCCACCGGGGGCAGCACTACCGCCGGGGGCCACCGGGGGCAGCACTACCACTTTAGTTAGTCCTTCTGTATCTGTAGTATTATTGTGGTATAAGTCCACAGTGTGTGTTCTCTATGTAGTATTCTTGTGTATAAATACACAGTGTGTGTTCTCTATGTAGTATTCTTGTGTACAAGTCCACAGTGTGTGTTCTCTATGTAGTATTCCTGTGTATAAGTACACACTGTGCTCTGCAGCTGGAGGAGCGTCAGCGCCCACGTCGACCAGCAGATGGCGCTCTACTTCCGGGACGAAAGCGGCCTGAACAGGAAGAACATCCAGGACAACCGCGTGCACTGCTGCCTGTACTTCGTCCCTCCCTTTGGACACGGGTACGAGTACACGCAGTACACGCAGTACACAGAAGTACACGATGCTGGCGTGCGGGCCGCTCGGTAACGGCGTGCGTCCTTTAGGCTCCGCCCCGTGGACATCGGCTTCATGAAGGCGCTGCAGGAGAAGGTCAACGTGGTTCCTCTCATCGCGAAGGCCGACTGCCTGACCCCCCAGGAGGTCCTGAGGCTCAAGCTGAGGGTGAGGTCACGCAACAAGGCCACGCCCCCACCGCTCGGCCCCCTACAGGACGTCGTGTGAACTACAATGAACACAATGAAATCAAAATGTCATTACATTTAATGGCATATGATTATAAGTTTTAAGGTAGAATAAAAACACATACATTTGTATGAATTAAAAGAAATAGAATAAAGTACAATAATATAAAAAATATATAATTTATTTTATTTTACATTTAAAATGTAAATGTAAATTTTATCAAATAAAATAACATTTAATTAATTGAATTACATTTCATTTCATTCTATGTTTTAATAAAATAAAATAAAATAGAATAGAAATACAAATACATTTGTATAGATTAAAAGGAATAGAATAAAGTACAATAATATATAGAAATAATATAATTGATTTTATTCAACATTCAAAATGTAAATGTATATTTTATT
>CM070090.1:18689667-18722167 GCA_036178185.1 Liparis tanakae | reverse complement strand
CTCATGTGACCTCATGTGACCTCATGTGACTTCATGTGACCTCATGTGACCTCATGTGACCTCATGTGACCTCATGTGACCTCATGTGACCTCATGTGACCTCTCATGTGACCTCATGTGACTTCATGTGACCTCATGTGACCTCTCATGTGACCTCATGTGACCTCATGTGACCTCATGTGACCTCATGTGACCTCATGTGACCTCATGTGACCTCATGTGACCTCATGTGACCTCATGTGACCTCATGTGACCTCATGTGACCTCATGTGACCTCTCATGTGACTTCATGTGACCTCATGTGACCTCATGTGACCTCTCATGTGACCTCATGTGACCGCACTTTCAGTGCTGAAGCCCTGAGGGACATGAATGTTCTCATATATATAAATATATATATATATTTATGTATGTATATATATGTATATTAATATATATACATATATAAATGTATGTATATATATTTATACATATATATATATACATATTCATAATTATATATATATAAATGTATAAAAGGCTAACCCATAATATATATATATATATATATATATATATATTTAGGGTTAGCCTAACCCTAAAATAACCATAACCCTAACACTTTCTTAAAAAGGACCCTGACCAACCCAAGAAAAGTAACTTTAAAAATGATTTTGAGGATCTTGTCTAATTTTTTTCCCGCCTGTTTTTCAACTGAAGAGATCGAATACAAATAATGAGCTGAGAACAGATTCCTTGTGGTCTCTCTTTGGCCTCTCGGAACTCCTTCAAGTTTAACGGACAATAACTCACCCGATTCTCACATGATGCATGCTGGGAAATGTATTTCAACCATGTTTAATAATAAACATTGCTTTTTTCATTAACCAAGTGTGTTGAACTATAGACGAGAGCTAGAGCCTCCGGTCCCCGGGTACTGACACGCCAACTGGACTGCACGATAATTATGATGTCACTATAATTATGATGTCACTATAATGATGATGTCACTATAATTATGATTTAACTATAAATATGATGTCACTATAATTATGATTTAACTATAATTATGACTTAACTATAATTATGATTTAACTATAAATATGATGTCACTATGATTATGATGTCACTATAATGATGATGTCACTATAATTATGATTTAACTATAAATATGATGTCACTATAATGATGATGTCACTATAATTATGATTTAACTATAAATATGATTTAACTATAAATATGATGTCACTATAATGATGATGTCACTATAATGATGATGTCACTATAATTATGATTTAACTATAATTATGATTTCACTATAAATATGATGTCACTATGATTTAATTATAAATATGATGGCACTATAATTATGATTTAACTATAAATATGATGCCACTATAATTATGATTTAACTATAAATATGATGTCTCTATAATTATGATGTCACTATAATGATGAAGTCACTATGATTATGATTTAACTATAAATATGATGTCACTATGATTATGATTTAATTATAAATATGATGTCACTATAATTATGATTTAAATATAAATATGATGTCACTATAATTATGATTTAACTATAAATATGATGTCACTATGATTATGATTTAACTATAAATATGATGTCACTATAATTATGATTTAACTATAAATATGATGTCACTATAATTATGATGTCACTATAATGATTTAATAACACTCTTCATGACGCTGTGAAACTTTGTTTAGTTACTTTTATTTAACAAAGAACAAAACATGGATCTAAAAATGGTTTTATTCCAACGCTCGATGGCCATAAAGGACTCACCACGGATCAGGGTGTGTGTGTGTGTGTGTGTGTGTGTGTGTGTCTGTCTGTGTGTGTGTTTCATTATCATCAGATCCTTGATGAACTGATGACTTCTCATCCTCACATTGAACCGTGTCGCAGTTTAATAATCAGAATCAAGTCACAACAACCCAGATGAAAACAATTAATATCTGTAAGAATTCCACAAAAAAAAGTTACGTTAAAAACTCCCCAAAAAGTTTTCATCTGAAAGTGTTTTTCATCCAAACCTGAACTCTCACGTACTTCTGGCGCCCCCTGTGGACTAAAGTGGTAGTGTTGGTTCTGCTGCCCCCTGTGGACCAAAGTGGTAGTGTTGGTTTTGCTGCCCCCTGTGGACTAAAGTGGTAGTGTTGGTTCTGCTGCCCCCTGTGGACTAAAGTGGTAGTGTTGGTTCTGCTGCCCCCTGTGGACTAAAGTGGTAGTGTTGGTTCTGCTGCCCCCTGTGGTCTATAGTGGTAGTGTTGGTTCTGCTGCCCCCTGTGGACTAAAGTGGTAGTGTTGGTTCTGCTGCCCCCTGTGGTCTAAAGTGGTAGTGTTGGTTCAGCCCCCTGTGGACTAAAGTGGTAGTGTTGGTTCTGCTGCCCCCTGTGGTCTATAGTGGTAGTGTTGGTTCTGCTGCCCCCTGTGGTCTAAAGTGGTAGTGTTGGTTCTGGGTATGTGGACTGGTCTCTGCTGGACCTGATTGTGTCCATTAAGAAGATCTGAAGAAGGTTCTGGTGAACCTACATAATGTAATCTGGTTCCAGCAGAATATATAGATATATTAATATATTATATATAAGGAGATAAATCAGTGAGAGACTTATAAAACATTTTTAATGAAGAAGGTCCATTCAGCAATTATACGGTATGGCCACCAGGGGGCAGCAGAGAGACGTGAACACAATATTGACATATCACTCCCAAAAATAGGGGAGTGGGGAGGGGGGGGGAAGCAGGTGAAGGCGGGACATGCTGCGGGTCTCCCTCCTGCTGGAGGTAAACAGAAGGAGTAAAACCAGGAGGAGTAACACCAGGAGGAGTAAACCGAGGAGGAGTAACACCATGCAGGAGGAGTAAACCCAGGAGGAGTAAACCCATGCAGGAGGAGTAAACCCAGGAGGAGTAACACCATGCAGGAGGAGTAAACACAGGAGGAGTAACACCATGCAGGAGGAGTAAACCCAGGAGGAGTAACACCATGCAGGAGGAGTAACACCATGCAGGAGGAGTAAACCCATGCAGGAGGAGTAAACCCAGGAGGAGTAACACCAGGAGTGTGTGTCGTCATTATTTGAACGCGTTGACGCCTCGACGCGCTGAATGGAGCCGAGCGAACAGAGCGGCGCGGCCGCGATATGGCGGCAGATCCAGGCCAAAGCCAAGCCGCTGCTCAGCCCCCAGCTGGGCTACCGGGACCGGGGTGACCACCGGGATCACCGCGACCACCGGGACCGGGCGGACCACCGGGACCACCGGGACCACCGGGGCGGCTGGGTGTTCAGGAGGAGCCGGCGGAGGAAGCCCGTCCTGGACCGGGAGAAGTCCTCCTCCGAGCCCGACCTGCTCTTCTCCTCTCCGGCGGCAGCGCGCTGCGGCAAAGAGCTCGGCCGGGAGAAGCCCACGCTGGCTCACCTGCTGCACACCCACCACAAGAGCTCCTCGCTCGGGTCCGCGTGCCTGGGGAGGCTGGCCGCGGCACCGGGCGGCGGGGGCGGCGGGGGCGGCGAGGCGGCGACAGCTGCCGCAGCGGCGGGGGCGCGGATGGAGAGTCTGGATGAGCCGGTGAGTCTCATTGGTCCTCACGATTCAGTCTGAATGCTCATAAAGAGGTTTAAATATCATTTAAACCACGTGACGGACATGACGTATCATGCAGACACAAACCGATTTGTTTTAGTAATACATCTCCTATAACTCCACAAACTGCTTAATCCCATGGACCTTGAAGGCAGCACACACTAGGAGGACTTCCTCTGTTCAAGAATACAACGTTTCATTTTAAAGTAGAGAGAGAGAGAGAGAGAGAGAGAGAGAGAGAGAGAGAGAGAGAGAGAGAGGAAGTTCCTCGGGCGGCAGACAGGTCAACAGAGCCAGGAGACGAGGCCTCAGGTCAACAGGTCACACCGGTGCCGACGGGACGACGCCTTTCACAAAGAGAGCACCCTGAACATGACACCTGACACCCGGGGGTGAACCAACACCAACAGTAACCACAGACCCTGAACACAACCTTTTTGCTTTAAGAACAGACAAATACAACTAAATGTCACTTTATTTACTTTCCCTGATCGATTGAGTCTCCGTGAGCTTAAAGCCCCGCCCCCTAAGCTGCATTCCCTCTCCTGGCCACCAGGGGGCTCTCTCTCTCTCTATCTCTTTCTTTCTCTCTCTCGTTTCACACAAGAAAATAAAAACGAAGTCGAGCCGGACGATCAAAATAAATCTACTTGGAATTAAATGGAAGGTGGAGGTTTAGGGTTAGTGTCAGGATTGAGGTTAGTATTAGGGTTAGGGTTAGCCAAGCTATAACCCTAACCCTGGTGCAATGGCGGGCGGGACATCTCAGAGGGCCCCGCCCCCTCTAGGTCAGAGACTCACCGGGTGGAGCTATTTGTGTATCAGGGGTACTAGCTTCAGTCATGGTTTCAAATTTATGGAATTACACCGCCGATGCATGCTGGGACATTTTGTCAAACTGTGGCAGTCTCCTATCATGATAAGTGGGCGAGCTTTACCCAGCATGCACTAGGGTGGTCTAATGTTATGTCCTACCATGAGTGAAGTTGTTACCCTGTCACATAAGTAGTTACCGCTCCACCATCCAGATGAAAAACATCGCTGCCTAAAAGAGTGCTTGTTCTTTATGCAATGCATTGTGGGTATGATGTGACTGTAAACAAAAGATGTGCCTCCTCCCCACCACTCAGTGACTGCATTTGCAGGGGGCGCCAATTAGTGATGTGATAGATAAAACAAGGCAAGCTTTTTTTAAGTGGTTGTGACGGCGCCGCCCCACTATAACCGCCATTGCACTGGGGTATTGGCTGATTGACAATCAGTCAGTAGCTGATAAGAAGGGCGGAACTGCAGGAGAGAAGAGGGAAGAGTGAGCAGACACGTGGTGGTGCGTCTGCTCTGTGTGCGTGTAGTTTGAATAAAGTATGTTGTTCAAAGAAACCTCTGGTAGAGTAGCTAATCCTTGGGGGGGGGGGGGGGGCATGGAACCTGCCACAAACACATTTTCGCTGCTTCTGAATGTCCTCTTGGCCGTTGATGACGATCAATATCGCTCATTTTGAAAATGAGGTCAGAGGGCAATACGGATTCTTATCAGAGCGGCGAGGAAGCGATACTGGCTGGCATGACGACCCATCAGCCAATCAGAACGCTTGTACTGTTGTTGCCATACAATCATTCATCTTTGTTCATGAACATGTCTGCTGCCCTGAGGAGGCGCAGGGCGACGCGTTGCTTCAACTCACAATCTTTCTTTGGCAATCGGTGCCCTTTTTGGGGTCTGAGCACCTGCCCCCAAAATGTGTGTGAGTGAGTGTGTGAGTGAGTGTGTGTTTGTGTGTGTTTGTGTGTTTGTGTGTGTGTGTGTGTGCCTGTGTGTGTTTGTTTGTGTGTCTGTGTGTTTGTGTGTGTGTGTGTGTGTGTTTGTGTGTGTGTATGCCTGTGTGTGTTTGTTTGTGTGTCTCTGTGTGTGTGTGTTTGTGTGTGTGTGTGTGTGTGTGTGTGTGTGTTTGTGTGTGTGTTTGCGTGTGTGTGTGCCTGTGTGTGTGTGTGTGTGTGTGTGTGTGTGTGTGTGTGTGTGTGTGTGTGTAATGAGCCTCAGGACTCCTAGTGGTCCTCAGAGTATTTAAAGTGTGTTTGAGTTGTTTGTTTCCTGTATTGATCCTGATGAACCTTTCTGTTGATCACAGACCAGAGAGACCGCAGCTCAGGGACCACATAGACCACATGGACCACGTAGACCACCTAGACCACGTAGACCACGTAGACCACATGGACCACATGGACCACGTAGACCACCTAGACCACGTAGACCACGTAGACCACATGGACCACATAGACGACATGGACCACATAGACCACCTAGACCACGTAGACCACGTAGACCACATGGACCACATAGACGACATGGACCACGTAGACCACCTAGACCACGTAGACCACGTAGACCACATGGACCACATAGACGACATGGACCACATGGACCACATAGACCACGTAGACCACATAGACCACATGGACTACATAGACCACATGGACTACATAGACCACATGGACCACGTGGACCACCTGGACCACGTAGACCACGTGGTCCAGGTCTCCGTGAAGCCGTGGGGAGCAGAACGTCCTCTTCTCTAAACGTGTGAACGCGTCCGTAGAACCCCGTTGCATCATGGGAGGTGCACAGGAAGTGCGTTAGACACGTTACCCCAGCGAGAGCTGAAGCGTGGAAACCCCGGGAGGAGGAGGAGGAGGAGGAGGAGGAGGAGGAAGAGCACTCTGCAGCAGGAGGAAGCTCTGGGGTAATTTCCTGCCGGTGGCCCCGGGGACCGCAGACACTCAGAGAGAGGCTCCTCACTCCTCCTCACGCCTCCTCACGCCTCCTCACTCCTCCTCACGCCTCCTCCTCGCTCAGACCTCGCTCAGACCTCCGTGAGCCGGTCGTGAGACCGAGCGGCTTCGTGGACGGATCGATTTATTGGTTATTGATCCGTTGGCTCCGCCCACAGCGCATGGCGGCTTCAGGCTCACCGACGTTCAGGCTGGAGGTCGAGCTGAAGAGAGGAAACCAGCTGGCCGTCAGAGACAGAGGAGGTAAGGTGGCGGCGCCTCCTCCTCTCCTCCTCCTCTCCTCTCCTCCTCTCCTTCTGTCCTCCTCTCCTCTCCTCCTCTCCTCCTCCTTTCCTCCTCTCCTCCTCTCCTCTTCTCCTCCTCCTCTCCTTCTCCCCCTCCTCCTCTCCTCTCCTCCTCCTCTCCTCCTCATCCTCTCCTCCTCCTCCTCTCCTCCTCCTCCTCCTCCTCCTCCTCCTCCTCCTCCTCCTCCTCCTCCTCCTCCTCCCTCCTCCTCCTCCTCCTCCTCCTCCTCCTCCTCCTCCTCCTCCTCCTCCTCCTCCTCTCCTCCAGGCAGCAGTGACCCGTACGTGAAGCTGAAGCTGGCGGGCAGGGAGGTGTTCCGCAGCCGGACGGTGCGGCGCAGCCTGAACCCTCTGTGGGAGGAGAGGACCACGCTGCTGCTGGGCGGCCTGAGCGAGCCGCTGTGTGTGAAGGTGAGGGCTCAACATAGGGCCCGGGGCCCTCGGTCGGGTCCCCGGGGGAACAGGAGGGGCCGATTCCCGTGAGAGAACAAATGCTGACGAAGAAATATGTTTTCAAGATTTATTTTTGACGGGTTGATCCTCCTGCAGGTGTTCGACTACGACTTCGGGCTCCAGGACGACTTCATGGGCTCGGCCCGCCTCCCGCTGGAGGCGCTGGAGCAGAACAGGTACCTCTGGTTGTATAGAAGTCGATGCTTCATGCGTTAAAGCTGCATTCTCTCTCCTGACCACCAGGGGGCTCCTCTAGTTGTATAGAAGCATATGCTTCATGCGTTAAAGCTGCATTCTCTCTCCTAACCACCAGGGGGCTTCTCTGGTTGTATAGAAATCTATGGTTCATGTTTTAAAGCTGCATTCTCTCTCCTGACCACCAGGGGGCTTCTCTGGTTGTGTAGAAGTCTATGCTTCATGCGTTAAAGCTTCATTCTCTCTCCTGACCACCAGGGTGCGACTCCTCTGGTTGTATAGAAGCATATGCTTCATGCATTAAAGCTGCATTCTCTCTCCTGACCACCAGGGGGCTGCTCTGGTTGTATAGAAGTATACGCTTCATGCGTTAAAGCTGCATTCTCTCTCCTAACCATCAGGGGGCTCCTCTGGTTGTATAGAAGTATACACTTCATGCGTTAAAGCTGCATTCTCTCTCCTAACCATCAGGGGGCTCCTCTGGTTGTATAGAAATCTATGCTTCATGCGTTAAAGCTGCATTCTCTTTCCTGTCCACCAGGGCTGACTCCTCTGGTTGTATAGAAGTCTCTGCTTCAGTCTTCTCCCGTGTTCCAGGACTACCCCCGTCACTCTGGAGCTGAAGGACCCCCACCACCCGGACGAGGACCTGGGCTCCGTGGACCTGGTTCTGGTCCTGACCCCTTCAGGTCCGGTGGAGGAGCGTCGGGACTCGGCGGTACGTCTGCCGCTCGTCTTCAGCCTCGTGAAGTTATTTAACGGGAGTTCATTCTTCTTCTGTGGTTTCTTCGAGGAGCTTTGGTCTTCACTGGCTTCATGATTTTAGAATCAACAGGAAGTCGTTTGTTGTGTTTTTAGTTTGTGGTTTAAATTAAACTTCATTCGAAGCACCGTGTCACGGTGCGCCTCTAGTGGCCAACACGAGTAGTACAACAACAACAATGTGTTTTACACATAAATAAATATATAATTAACTGTTTGGATGATTATCCTCAAAACCTTTGTTTCCCCTTTCAAATAAATAAACAACAAAATTTCATTAAAAGAAACTTGAATTTTAGAAAAAAAATATTTTAATGATATTAAACTCAGGGTCTTAAAAAGTGAAAATATAAATTGCATTTAAATGTAAACGTCTAGAGTTAAATTGATATTCTTCCATCCTAGAACCTGTTCAGAGATGTTCATGATATATATATATATATATATATATATATATATATATATATATATATAAAATTACATTAATATTTAATTCATCATCGGTGTCTGAAATCACAAGCTCAGAGATGAAGAGTCGTTAGAGATAACAAGGTCTTCGTCAGTTGTTCCCTGTGAGTCTTCAGATGCTTCATCTTAAAGCGACAGTACGCCTTGTTTCACCCTGTCCTCTGGCGTCCCCTACTGGTACCAGTTGAAATAATGTATTTTAATGTATATTCAGACGATGCTGCTCAGGAGGTCCTGGAAACGATCCACGAAGGTAAATCCCCGTCTTCGTCTTCGTCATCATCATCGTCACCTTCGCCTTCATCGCGGTCACAGCTCTCGTGATCGGTTCCTCCGTCAATCAATACGTCAAACACGTGTTTCCTGCTCCTTGAAGTACGACCTTCACCTGCACTAAAGTACTACGCTCACGTGCACTAAAGTACTACCTTCACGTGCACTAAAGTACTACGCTCACGTGCACTAAAGTACTACGCTCACATGCACTAAAGTACTACGCTCACGTGCACTAAAGTACTTCGCTCACATGCACTAAAGTACTACGCTCACATGCACTAAAGTACTACGCTCACGTGCACTAAAGTACTACCTTCACGTGCACTAAAGTACTACGCTCACGTGCACTAAAGTACTACGCTCACATGCACTAAAGTACTACGCTCACGTGCACTAAAGTACTACGCTCACGTGCACTAAAGTACTACGCTCACGTGCACTAAAGTACTACGCTCACGTGCACTAAAGTACTACGCTCACATGCACTAAAGTACTACGCTCACGTGCACTAAAGTACTACGCTCACATGCACTACACATTGTGGGTTTTGCCCTGATTCCCAAAAGGAGAATATTCTTTCCTTCATGTTGTGATTAGAAATATGACATGAAGTCGGTGATGATTGTTGTTGTGCGTTGTGTGTGGCTAGCATCATGCTAACAGGCTAGCATCATGCTAACAGACTACCATCATGCTAACAGACTACCATCATTCTATCAGGCTAGCATCATGCTATCATGCTAACGTGTGTGGGTGTCTCTGTGTGTGTGTGTGTCTGTCTCTCTGTGTGTGTGTGTGTGTGTGTGTGTGTGTGTGCAGCAGCGTAAGGCTCAGCTCTGGCGGGGCCTGGTCAGCGTCTCTCTCCTCGAGGGTCGTGACCTTGTCCCCATGGACCCCAACGGCCTGAGCGACCCCTACGTCAAGTTCAGGCTCGGGCCCCAGAAGTACCGGAGCAAGGTGAGGACCCCGACCTCCGACCCCCGACCCCCGACCCCCGACCTCCGACCCCCGACCCCCGACCTCCGACCCCCGACCTCTGACCCCGGACCCCGCTGGCGCCGGGTCCGGGAATGTCGTCTCTTCGAATTAAGAGCGTGTTTCCCATGATGCATCTGGGTGTTTGCGTGCAGACGGTGCCGAAGACCCTGAGCCCCCAGTGGCGGCAGCAGTTTGACCTCCACATGGACGACGAGAGCGCCGTGCTGGACGTCTCCGTGTGGGACCAGGACACGGGCCGCCGGGACGACTTCATCGGACGGTCCGCCCCCGGTTCTGTTGACCGGTTCTGTTGACCGGCTCTGTTGAATAATGAGACCTTTAGTTCTGTGGGATCCACGACAGCGACATAAAGTCTGTTAGTGAAATCCTGAATCACCACGGAACCTCCTGAAGACACCTAGAACCTCCACAGAAGGGTCCACAGAACCTGGATCACTAGATAGAACCTCTAGAGGACGTAGAACCTCGTCACGTCTGAGCTCCATGAGCTCGTTGTGTACTCATCCTGTGTGTGTGTGTGTGTACTCATCCTGTGTGTGTGTGTACTCATCATGTGTGTGTGTTTGTGTGTACTCATACTGTGTGTGTACTCATCATGTGTGTGTGTGTGTACTCATCATGTGTGTGTGTACTCATCCTGTGTGTGTACTCATCCTGTGTGTGCGTGTACTCATCCTGTGTGTGTGTGTGTGTACTCATCCTGTGTGTGTGTACTCATCCCGTGTGTGTGTGTGTACTCATCCTGTGTGTGTGTGTACTCATCCCGTGTGTGTGTGTGTACTCATCCTGTGTGTGTGTGTACTCATCCTGTGTGTGTACTCATCCTGTGTGTGTGTACTCATCCTATGTGTGTGTGTACTCATCCTGTGTGTGTGTACTCATCATGTGTGTGTGTGTGTACTCATCCTGTGTGTGTGTGTACTCACCCTGTGTGTGTGTGTACTCATCCCGTGTGTGTGTACGAATCCTGTGTGTGTACTCATCCTGTGTGTGTGTGTGTACTCATCCTGTGTGTGTGTGTACTCATCCCGTGTGTGTGTACTAATCCTGTGTGTGTGTGTACTCATCCTGTGTGTGTACTCATCCTGTGTGTGTGTGTGTACTCATCCTGTGTGTGTACTCATCCCGTGTGTGTGTACTAATCCTGTGTGTGTGTGTGTGTCTGTGTACTCATCCTGTGTGTGTACTCATCCTGTGTGTGTGTGTACTCATCCTGTGTGTGTACTCATCCTGTGTGTGTGTACTCATCCTGTGTGTGTGTGTGTACTCATCCTGTGTGTGTGTGTGTGTGTGTACTCATCCTGTGTGTGTGTACTCATCCTGTGTGTGTGTGTGTGCAGCTGCCAGGTGGACCTGACCTCTCTGACCCGGGAGACGACCCACCACCTGGTTCTTCCCCTGGAGGAGTCCCGGGGCTCCGTGGTGATGCTGGTCACTCTGACGGCGTCGGCCCCCGTCTCCGTCGCCGACCTCGCCGCCACGCCACTGGACGACCCGGCAGAGCGCCGCCGCACCCTGGGCCGCTACGTGAGCGCCGCCGTGTCATGCTAACGGCCAGATGATAACGCTCAGATGCTAACGCTCGGATGCTAACGCTCGGATGCTAACGCTCGGATGCTAACGCTCGGATGCTAACGCTCGGATGCTAACGGCTAAATGCTAATGCTCGGATGCTAATGCTTGGATGCTAACGCTCGGATGCTAACGGCTAGATGCTAACGCTCGGATGCTAACGCTCAGATGCTAACACTCGGATGCTAACGGCTAGATGCTAACGCTCGGATGCTAACGCTGGGATGCTAATGGCTAGATGCTAACGCTTGGATGCTAACGCTGGGATGCTAACGCTGGGATGCTAACGCTCTGCCCTGTCCTCAGAGCGTGTGGCGCTCGCTCTCCGGCCTCCGGGACGTGGGCGTCGTGCAGGTGAAGGTCCTGAGGGCCGAGGGCCTCATGGCGGCCGACGTCACGGGTAACCACGGCAACCTGTACTCTATGATGTACTTCTACTGCTATGATGTACTTCTACTGCTATGAGATACGTCATACTACTATGGAATACTAATCTTCAGTACTATATGCTTCCCCACAGCACTGAGTACTACTCTACAACACATTATACTGCTCTACAGTACAGAGTACTGCTCTACAGTACCGTGTACTGCTCTACATTACTGCTCTACAGTACCGTGTATTGCTCTACAGTACTGAGTACTACTCTACAACACATTATACTGCTCTACAGTACAGAGTACTGCTCTACAGTACCGTGTACTGCTCTACAGTATTGCTCTACAGTACTGAGTACTGCTCTACAGTACTGCTCTACAGTACTGCTCTACATACTGTGTCCTGTCTCCAGGGAGGAGCGACCCGTTCTGTGTGCTAGAGCTGAACAACGACCGTCTGCAGACTCACACGGTCTACAAGAACCTGAACCCGGAGTGGAACAAGGTCTTCACCTTGTGAGTACACAAGTACACAAGTACACAAGTACACAAGTACACAAGTACCACACACTACTACGGCCCTCTGAACCCCTCCCCCCTCAGCAACGTGACGGACGTGCACTCCGTGTTGGAGGTCTCCGTGTTCGACGAGGACCGAGACCGCAGCGCCGACTTCCTGGGCAAAGTGGCCATCCCCTTATTATCTGTGAGTGTAAAAGTACACAAAGTACAATGCTCAGGTGTACAAGTACAAGCCGTTACCATGGTTTCACTTCCATCAGATCCGAAACGGAGAGAGAAAAAGTTACACGTTGAAGAACAAAGAGCTGACGGCCCGAAGCAAAGGGAGCATCCTGCTGGAGGCCGACCTGGTGTACTGCCCCGTGAGTACTCTGTGTACTAGTACTGCCCTGTGAGTACTCTGTGTACTAGTATGCCCCGTGAGTACTCTGTGTACTAGAACTGCCCCGTGAGTACTCTGTGTACTAGTACTGCCCCGTGAGTACTCTGTGTACTAGTACTGCGCCGTGAGTACTAGTACAACCTGTCCTCGGTCACATGACCCACCAGGTGGACCTGTCCTCTCTCCAGGTAAAAGCTGCTCTGAGGTCAGTTGTTCCTGCAGAGCAGAAATACATCGAGGAAGAACCCAAAGTCTCCAAGCAGGTCTGTTCATGTGCACTACTACTTATATTAATATATAATATAATATAGTATATATTATATAATATGAATATATTATATGAATATATAATATGAATATATTATATATTATATTATATTATATATTATATTATATATAATATTATATAATATTATATATTATATTATATATTATATTATATTATATATTATATTATATATTAGATATGATTGTATTGGATGCAGAAGAGTTCATCTTTCCTAAATGTAAATAATGATGTTGATAATGAAAACTTTCCGTCTCAGTTGCTGCAGCAGAACTTTAACCGCGTGAAGAGGTGCATCATGGTCCTGATCGGCTACGGGGAGTTTATCAACAGCTGCTTCCAGTGGGAGTCAACCCAGAGGAGCCTCACCTCCTTTGTGGTGAGGCGCGCACTCACACACACACACACACACACACACACACACACACACACATGCACATATACACACACACATACACACACACACACACTCACACTC
The DNA here is from genome assembly GCA_036178185.1 of Liparis tanakae. Taxonomy (NCBI): domain Eukaryota; kingdom Metazoa; phylum Chordata; class Actinopteri; order Perciformes; family Liparidae; genus Liparis; species Liparis tanakae. The sequence continues at coordinate 18,708,729 of CM070090.1, read as the reverse complement.
ACACTCATGCCCATATACACACACATACATGCACATATACATACACACACACACTCACACACATGCACATATACACACACGCACACGCTCACACACATGCACAAATACACAGACACATACACACACACGCGCACACACGCGCACACACGCAGACACAAACATACATCTGGCGCCTCCTGTGGACTACAATGGTAGTGTTGGTTCTGGCGCCCCCTGTGGACTAAAGTACTACTGTAGTTAGTGTATTTAGGTACTGAAGGTCCTTCAGGTACTGCAGGTGCTTTAGGTACTGAAGGTCCTCCAGGTCCTTCACGTTCTGCTGGTATTGGGGGTTCTTCAGGTACTACACAGGTACACTAAACCAGTGGTCTTGCCCCCCCCCCCAGCTGTTTGTCGTGGTTGTGTGGAACCTGGAGCTCTACATGCTCCCGATGGCTCTGCTGCTGCTGCTGGTCTGGAACTACTTCTTCTCCTCTGGAGGGGGGGCATCCGACACGGTGAGAACCAGAGTCTTCTATAAGAACCAGAGTCTTCTTTAGGAACCAGAGTCTTCTTTAGGAACCAGAGTCTTCTTTAAGAACCAGAGTCTTCTATAGGAACCAGAGTCTTCTATAGGAACCAGAGTCTTCTTTAGGAACCAGAGTCTTCTATAAGAACCAGAGTCTTCTTTAGGAACCAGAGTCTTCTATTGGAACCAGAGTCTTCTTTGGGAACCAGAGTCTTCTTTAGGAACCAGAGTCTTCTTTAGGAACCAGAGTCTTCTATTGGAACCAGAGTCTTCTTTGGGAACCAGAGTCTTTAGGAACCAGAGTCTCCTTTAAGAACCAGAGTCTGAACCAGAGTCTTCTATTGGAACCAGAGTCTTCTTTATGAACCAGAGTCTTCTTTAGGAACCAGAGTCTTCTTTAGGAACCAGAGTCTTCTATTGGAACCAGAGTCTTCTTTAGGAACCAGAGTCTTCTATAAGAACCAGAGTCTTCTTTAAGAACCATATTATTCTTTAGGAACCAGAGTATTCTATAAGAACCAGAGTCTTCTATAAGAACCAGATTCTTCTTTAGGAACCAGAGTCTTCTATAAGAACCAGAGTCTTCTTTAGGAACCATATTCTTCTTTAGGAACCAGAGTCTTCTTTAAGAACCAGAGTCTTCTATAGGAACCAGAGTCTTCTTTAGGAACCAGAGTCTTCTATAAGAACCAGAGTCTTCTTTAGGAACCAGAGTCTTCTATTGGAACCAGAGTCTTCTTTGGGAACCAGAGTCTTTAGGAACCAGAGTCTCCTTTAAGAACCAGAGTCTGAACCAGAGTCTTCTTTAGGAACCAGAGTCTTCTTTAGGAACCATATTCTTCTTTAGGAACCAGAGTATTCTATAAGAACCAGGGTCTTCTTTAGGAACCAGAGTCTTCTATAAGAACCAGAGTCTTCTTTAGGAACCATATTCTTCTTTAGGAACCATATTCTTCTTTAGGAACCAGAGTCTTCTTTAGGAATCAGAGTCTTCTTTAGGAACCATATTCTTCTTTAAGAACCAGAGTCTTCTTTCCTTTCCAGTCTATGGAGGCCGTGTTCGAGTGGGAGGTCGAGGACGAGGACAAGGAGGACAAGGTACCTGCCGTGAGCACCTGGAGGTCCAGGTTGATGTGTGACGTGGTTCTCACTGAGCTGCTGGTCTTCCTTCAGGAGGCGGAGCCTAAGGGCTTCCTGGACAAGCTGTACGCCGTCCAGGAAGTGTTGGTGAGCGTGCAGAGCGCTCTGGACCACATGGCGTCGCACGCAGAGCGCATCAAGAAGTGAGTACCAAGGCCCTCTGTGGATGAAGCTTCACGCAGTGTCACAGGAAGTGCCCTCCTCTTCCTCCTCTTCCTCCTCTTCCTCCTGCAGCACCGTGAACTGGACCGTGCCTTTCCTCAGCTGGTTGGCGATGGCCGCCTTGTGCTCCACCTCAGTCCTCCTCTATCTGGTTCCTCTTCGGTACCTGGTGCTGGCCTGGGGTGAGTACTACTGAATACTACAGAGTACTACTTAGTACTACTGATTACAACGCAACACCCAGAAAGTACTCTTTGTGTGTACAAGTACTCCGAGCCGCTCTCCCTCTTCCTCTGCAGGAGTGAACAAGTTCACCAAGAAGCTTCGGGATCCGTTCCTCATCGACAACAACGAGCTGCTGGACTTCCTGTCCAGGGTCCCGTCTGACGTTCAAGTGGTGGGTAGAGAGAGAGAGAGAGGGAGAGAGAGGGAGAGAGAGAGAGAGAGGGGGGAGAGAGAGAGAGTGTTAGAGGTAAACAACCACAAAGAGATATGAAATGATTGTGTGTGTGTGTGTGTGTGTGTGTGTCCGTGTGTGTAGATGCAGTACCGCCAGATGGAGGTAGGTGGCGCTCAAAGCCCCATCAAGCGCAGGAAGACGGTCCCAAGTTATCTGTAAACGACGTTATTTATATATTTATTGTTTATTCTGATTATTATATAAGTTGTTTTTATGTTGGTTTATTTGTTTTTTATTATCTAAATATTGTAAAGTAATGCTGTTAATGTTTATTTTATTTATCGTAAAAACAAACAGGACTAATAATAATAATAATAATAATAATAGTATTATTATGAGCGTGATGCATGGAGCTTCTTCATGTCCTCCTGTGTGTCTCTGGAGATGCATGTTGTTGTTGTTGTTGTTGTTGTTGTCCTCCATATGCGATGTTATGATGAATGTTGTCTCGCCGCATGTTGAATAAACAAAATGTTATTTTGTTTGCATTTAACAAATAAAGTGGATGATGAATAAATAAGCAAACACTGCAGTCGAGGGATGATATTCAGATTTATTTGAAGTACTAAATATTTAATTCAACATTTTTAAAGTTTATTTTTTCTAATTTCCCCTTTTTTCTTTTCTTATAAAAGTAGATTTTTTTATGACAATTACATTGTTAAGAATGTTCAAGGTAAAATTGACGAGAAATAAAAATATATATATTTTTGTAAAATGTAATTATTTTTTTTCTCTGAATATTTCCCTCCTCACCAAACTCTGTTTTATGTACTTTGATCTTTTAATAAACTTTAAGTAAAACTTAAAGTAACACGAGTGCATGAAGCAAAAATAATAATATTAATTATATAATATACAAAACGTCTCGGGGGGCATTTTTATACTTTACATACTTTTTTTGATCTTGCATACCTTTACTCTTATTCATATTTTTTTAATTCATATAAACAAAAGATGTCTGAAACTGATGTTGTTCTGTATTCAGTCTAATTTAAATTAATTCAGTTTATGAAGTCATATAATTGTGTTTTCTTCCATTTCTTCATTTGATTTGTGATTTCTTCGTGTTTAAATGTCACATTAAAGTGAATCACGTTCATTTTCCGTTTTTTCTCGAACGAAAAAAAAAGAATTAATGTTTTGGTTTCATTTAATTTTTCTGTTAATCTTCTTTTTGCATGAATGCCCAGCACATCTAAATGTTGTGGTGACGTTGACGACGTGTGGAGGGCTTGTGTGTGCACGAGGAACATAAACTATATGCAAAGTGCATTCATGCTCTGAAAGGAAGTCGTTATCGACGAGTCCTGTTGCATTGTAGGTCTCTGCTCCTGTTTGTCTCATAAAATATATTTATACACAGATCCACGAGGCTCTTTGTTTAATTTGATCATGTACAAGTTTATCTTCAGTGGCAGAAACTATAAGAAAGTAAATACAGTAAACAATATATATATATATATATATAAATATATATATATATATATATATGTATATATACATACATATATAACTATATATATATATATATATATATATAAATATATAAATTATATATATAAATATATATAATTTAACACAAACTGTAGATATATGAATATAAATGGTATTATAAGTACATATTTTATATGCATTAATACTATATCGTTTGAATAAATGTAGCCACTTTAAATACTTCTTCGTCTATCTTCTGTTTGCGGGATGATTTATGCTCTCGGAGTTTTGTCGAACTACATTTCCCACAATGCTTTGCGGCTGTGAGCAGGGAGGTAAAAACAGCTGCTTGACTTGTTCCGTCTGAAGGTGCCGACGTGTCTGCGAGCCGCTCCTTTTGGCGGGAAACCCCGTCGACGTCACCGGATATGCTGAGTTTTTGAAGGAAACCTTAAAAACCGGAAGTACCGTCGCAGCTTCTTTCTTTGATCTCCGCTTTTGTTCCCGGTGGACGTCACAGAAACCGGAAGTCACGCGGGAGTCTTCCGGTTTAATGCTCGTTTCTTAATGGTGTCTAATTAAAAAAGTTTAGACGTTTTTTATTTCTTCTTTAATTGACGTCATTGTTTTCTCCAGGTTGAGTTTTTAGTTGTCTCTCGTTGAGCTTTGATCGTTTACACGTCAGTTCGTTGTCTTTCTGTGAGGAGAGGACACGCCATGAGGTCAAAGGTCAAAGGTCACCGTCCTGACCGAGTTGTAAGGTGGAATAACTGTCGGTCCATCGATGAGCCACAGAAAAGTGTTTCATCTCAGATTCAACGTTTTCTAGTTAAAGCTTCTGAAACGTGAAGATTTACAAGATTTTATTCTTTTGTTTGTCGTGTTGGATTGTAAACTGAATAATTTTAGTTTTTTGTTCTACAAAGATTCATAAAGGAGAATCATCAACAACAAGTTCTCTATTTCAGGACACTTGTAACCCTCTGCATATTTAGTCATATTAAGTTGTATACGTTTATTGTTTATAGTTTTTGTATATCTTATTGTTGTTTGGCTGTTTTTAGGCTTATTTACTTCATACGTAAGAGTATTCACTCCTCTCAGAGTGGAGTAGACGTGTACTACACAATGGAACGGCTCTAGTACCTTGAACCAGTACGTGAGTACACACGGAGTATTGAGTGTACTTTGTTAAGACCGTTTGTGCCAAATAACAAACATCAGATATAATTCTGTCTGCTGTACTTTTGACTTTGGCAGTACCTGAATACTAGGTGAGGTTCAGATACTTTATCATTTCCCTCTGAGGGGAAGTACAAGATGGAAGTACTCGAGTACATAAAACGTGTCCTTGAGTAAAAGTTATTGTGTCATTTAGTGTTTGTAGTGTTACTCTTACTGTACTACAGTTAAGGTACTTATTGTATACTTGGTACTATAGTACTTCCCTCTGAGGGTGAAGTACTATGAAACGACTCGAGGTCTTCAGTATACTTCCCGTTTGACATTCTGATCCATGACATGAGTTTTAATCTCTTTTTCCTCTTGATAAGAACTGCAGTTCGTGTGCGCGTGCGCGTGCGCGTGCACATGCTCAGTGGGGGTGCCCGTGCGCGCACCGAGGCTTTAAGAGCGCGCGGCTGGAGGCGGGCGGCACAGAGCGCGAGGCACCGGGAGGAGCTGGAGCGGCCGCAGCTGCGTCTCGACCCGGATGAGCCGCCCGAGCCGCGCCGCGCAGGACCCGGGCCCGCGCCGGGCGAGCCCCGCAGACAGGCGCGTGTGTGCGCGCGCCCCGCGCCCCCCCCCGTAAACGCGTCGTTGTAGTTAGTTCCGTCCCCGTGTGTGTGTGCGTGGCCCCCGCGCGGCGCTGCGCGGCATGGTGCGCGGCGCGGTGCGCGCCCTGGCCGTGCGCTTCGACAGCCTGCCGGCGTTCTCCGGCGGGGACCCGGTGTCCGGGCGCGTGCTGCTGGAGGTGACCGGGGACGTGCGCGTGCGGAGCCTGCTCATGACCGCGAGAGGGGTCGCCAAGGTGCGCTGGACCGAGTCGCGGACCGCCGGCGCCACCACGGCGTACACCCAGAACCACGCGGACGAGCTGGAGTACGTGCACCAGCGCGACACGCTGATCGGGGACGAGCGCGGTGAGTAGCGTGTTTACCACGTCAGCTGTTCACGAGCTGCTGCCTCCGGGGAGCACAACAACAACAACAACAACAAGTACAAATAAATAATACGTCAATAAACTGTATCCATACAACATGAAGCTGAACACTGCTGATGCAACAGGCTGCACGTGTCCTGTCGCTGCGGGAAGGTGAACAAACACAAGTTGAGAAACACAACAACAACAACAACACAACAACAACAGTCTCAAATCAAACGGTTGGTTCCTTCAATATTTCGTGTTTGGAGAGATGAAATGTTTTTACTGATGAATCCTGAGGCTCCAGCAGCCAACTCCCTTTGTTGGGAGAAGCGGTTCAAACCAGTTCAGAGAGGAGGAGAGGGAGAGAGGGAGGGAGGGAGAGAGAGAAAGAGAGAGGGAGGGAAGGAAAGGGAGGAAGAAAGAAAGGAGAGGGAGGGAGGAAGGGAGGAAGAAAGAAAGGAGAGGAAGGGAGGAAGAAAGAAAGGAGAGAGAGAGGGAGGGAGGAAGAAAGAAAGGAGAGAGAGAGAGAGGGAGGAGGAGGACCAGGACCCAGTAGAATCATATCAGCTGCTCCTCCTCCACCTGTTGTCTTCTGTTTGTTTGATGCACACAAGGACAGTTTGAGACGCCTCCCCCTCCTACCCCCCCCCCCCCCTCCCAGTACTTCTGGTTGTCAGAAGGTTGTTTGGAGGCTGGAGTGAAGAAGAAGAACACGGAGGACTTTTATTTATCTACTTCCTGTTTCTGTGGCGTTCAGAGGTCAAGGAGGAGCAACGGATGACGTCATCCTTCAATAATCTGAAGAACATTCCTGAGCTTCTGTCACATGATCTTCCTCATCCTCATCCTCAGATACAGAAACATGTCCATGGGTCTAGAGTCCTGTACATATGTTTATGTTTGTATGTTTATGTTTATATGTTTGTTTGTTTGTTTATATTTCTTTATTGTGTTCATGACACTAAGATGCTCATTTTAATCTGGCGCCAGAGTAATTTCTTGTCCCTGCTCCTCCATCCCATAATAACCTCCGGGAGGAGGAAGACGATGTTTCTTCATGTTCTGTAAATGTGACGAAGAATAAAAAGATGAGAATGTAAACAACGTTTTCTGCTCGTCAGTTATTCCAAAAGAGCTTCAGCTCTACCTGCTCCCTCCTCCTCTTCCTCCTCCTCTTCCTCCTCCTGCAACACACCACATGCCTGTACTCATGTGGGCAGGGGCTTGTCGGGCCGAGCCAATCAGAGCCCGGCCTCTGATGCGAGTCTCGCTCTCCTCCAATGAGGAGCCGAGCTGGAGAGTCCTGCTGAGGCCGGATCGTACCGGTCTGCTCCTGCTGTGTGTGTGTGTGTGTGTGTGTGTGTGTGTGTGTGTGAGAAATACGCGTGTGTGGGTGTGTCTGCCGGCAACTCAACACATATGCATACAAGCTGTTGAAGACAGCTCACACACACACTCTCACAGGAAGCTGTCGTTCATCTGGTTGAATCCGGACGTGTAAACGATGACATCAGAGATGAAGACGACTTCACGTCTTTTATGTTGAAATACTTCTACTGTGGTATTAGTACTTTGACTGTAACAGAGTATATTTGCAGCATGTCACTAGTACTTAACTGTGGCTCTGAGTACTTGCTCGTGGGTACACAAGTACTGTTACATTGTTATACTGTTACATTGTCTCATGTCTCTTGTCTCATGTCCCATTGTCTCATGTCTCTTGTCCCATTGTCTCTAAAGCCTCCTTGTCTTCCAGAGGACGGCGGTCCGGAGGACGGCGTCTCCGTGCTTCAGGCCGGTGTGCACGAGTTCGCCTTCAGCTTCAACCTGCCTCAGATGTGAGTACTTTAGTACCTTTACTCAGGTACAAGTACAGTGTTGGGGTACTTCCCATGAGTACTTTGTACTTCAGGTCGGCCCCTCTGGACTAAACATTTCACAGCGAGTACTTTTTACTGCTGAAGTACATGTAGCCTGCGGGTAGTGGAGTACTGCCCGTTGTACTAGTACCTGCTCCTCTCCTCAGGGCCCTGGCCACGTCTTTTGAGGGTCGCCATGGCAGCGTGCGCTACTGGCTGCAGGCCGAGCTGCGGCGGCCGTGGCTCCCGCCGCTCCGCGTGAAGAAGGAGTTCATCGTGTTCGAGCACATCGACATCAACACGCCGCTGCTGCTGGTACGAGCGCCAAGCGTAGCATGCCTAGCGTAGCATGCCTAGCGTAGCATGCCTAGCATAGCATGCCAAGCGTAGCATGCCTAGCTTAGCATGCCTAGCGTAGCATGCCAAGCGTAGCATGCCAAGCGTAGCATGCCAAGCGTAGCATGGAGCTAACATGGTTTATTATTAAATATACAGGAAAGCACTGTACTATAAAAGGGTTCTCTACGTGGGTTCTAGGGGAAAGCACTGTATTAGTTAAAGGGTTCTCTACATGGGTTCTGGGGGAAAGCCCTGTATTAGTTAAAGGGTTCTCTACATGGGTTCTAGGGGAAAGCCCAGTACTGTAAAAGGTTTCTCAGTGGAACCCCAGGTGGGTTTTGTTAGCACCCTTAGAGGTGAATAGGTTGAAGATGAAGCCTCCTGGGGGGCTTCTGGGTGGAGCCATTACATCATAGAATGGTTCTCTGTAAAGCCTCTAATAGGGGGTTCTGAGTGGAACCTTTCACAGATAGTTCTAGGTGTAACTCTAGGGTTCTCCCTTGAGGACAAGCTGAAGAACCGCAATGGTTCTCGGTAGCAGCGTTACGTCTTTGTGTTTTACAGAAGATGTCACACTTTAATCGGTGACTTTAGAGACGCCGATGGAAAGGTCTGTTGCTTCAGACAGAGCTAGGCTAGCGGATCCAGTGTTTATGCTAAGCTAACTAGCCATAGCTTCATGTTGAACCAACATATGGGAGTTTGGTATCAATCTTCTCGCCTGCCTCTCGGCTACGAAGCCGACGTGTTGACGTCTCCACGCGTCGTACGGGTGATGCAGTGGAAGCTCTAACGCGCGTGGCGCTCTGCTTCAGGCCCCTCAGGCCGGTTCCAAGGAGAAGACGCTGTGCTGCTGGTTCTGTGCTTCGGGTCCGATCTCCCTCAGTGCCAAGATCGAGCGAAAGGGCTACACCCCAGGTGAGCTGCTCCCCTCCTCACTGCTCCAGCTCGTCTTTCTCTCTCTCTCCAGGTTTCACTTATGTCACTTCTCTCTCAGTCCGACAGACTGATGTCTTCTCCCTTCTCTCCAAGGCGAGTCCATCCAAATCTTTGCCGAGGTGGAGAACTGCTCGTCCCGGGTCGTGGTGCCCAAGGCCGCCTTGTACCAGACCCAGACCTTCTACGCCAAAGGCAAAGGCAAGCAGATCCAGCAGCTGGTGTCCAGTCTGAGGGGGGAGCCTCTGCCGCAGGGCAAGAGCCAGAGCTGGGGGGGCAAGCTGCTCCAGATCCCCCCGGTGTCGCCCTCCATCCTGGACTGCCCCATCATCCGAGTGGAATACGCCCTCGTGGTGAGTCCACTATGAGGAGAATCTGACCCGGGTCGCCGGACCGCTGAAGACCAGAAGGACAATCCGTTAGTCTGTAGCTGACCACACAGCAGGCCAGGGAAACAAAGAGAACAAAGAGTCACAACAGAGTCGCATATAAATATATAAAAGAAACGAGAGAAAATATACCAGTGTAAGGAAAACATTTCACATGCATCATATTGACCAGAGGAGAGGGTGGTCATGTGACCCAGAGGGTGGTCATGTAACCAGAGGGTGGTCATGTGACCCAGAGGGTGGTCATGTAACCAGAGGGTGGTCATGTGACCCAGAGGGTGGTCATGTGACCAGAGGGTGGTCATGTAACCAGAGGGTGGTCATGTGACCCAGAGGGTGGTCATGTAACCCAGAGGGTGGTCATGTGACCAGAGGATGGTCATGTAACCCAGAGGGTGGTCATGTGACCAGAGGATGGTCATGTAACCCAGAGGGTGGTCATGTGACCAGAGGATGGTCATGTAACCCAGAGGGTGGTCATGTGACCAGAGGGTGTCTGACCAAAGGTAGAATGCCTGTGTGTCGGAGGCTCTGAGGACTCCGGTCCAGGTCTCCTCCAGGTCTGGTCGATGGACTCGCTCAGCCCTTTCAGGGCTTTGTGACGTTCCTTGAGTCTGATGAGGTTGAAGCTTGAAGATGCGTTTAGGGTCAGTGCTGACGGGCTCACAGCCCACTGTCCGCTGGGCGTCCCTGTATTGCTGCGCTCGTGAGGACCAGCTGGTCGGGCCTGTAGGAATGTGCTGTCTGCGTTCTGTCGGGCTGTCTCTGACGTTCAGACGTCACGTGACGCGGGTGCTGCCTCGCCGACTCGGCTGCGAAGGTCAGGTGGAGTCTAGAGTTACGCTCCGGACGTAAACCGGTCACCACCTCCGGCTCTGGGCCGTTACTCGTGTGTTCCAGTGTCTCATCTTTTGGGCACGTTTGGAAAAAGTCTTCCACACAGTTTGTGTTCAGCAGGAGCTCCGCCTCCAGTAGCCCCGCCTCCACGAGCTCCGCCTCCAGTAGCCCCGCCTCCACGAGCTCCGCCTCCAGTAGCCCCGCCTCCAGGAGGCGGACAGCTCTCGGTTGTTTCTAGCTGATGTAAAAATCTGTAATCTGGAGTCGGGTAGTTTTGTAATAAACAGAAATAAAAGCGGCCCCAGGACCGACCCCTGAGGAACTCCTCAGGGAGACCCAGCGCTTCTCCAGGAGCGGGTCGCTTCCTGTTGGACACGTGTGACGTGATCCTCCATCGTTCAAGTGGCGTGGGGGCGTGGCAGCTCCTGTGGGTCCCCTCGGGGTCCGGTAGAAGCGGTCCAACCGCCCCCCCCGGGGCCCTGGTCTCCCTGCAGGTCTACGTGGACGTGCCCGGCGGCCTCAACCTGTCGCTGTCGCTGCCGCTGGTGATCGGCACCATCCCGCTGCACGCCTGCTCCACCCGCACCGCCAGCATCAGCAGCAGCTGCAGCGCGCTGAGCTGGCTGGGTCTGCCCGAGAGGCCGGAAGGTACGCCGGGGGGCCGGGGGGGGGGGGGGGGGGGGGGGTCTGCTCGGGGCTCTGCTCGGGGCTCTCTAACGCCCGTCTGTTTGCTGCAGCGCCGCCCAGCTACAGCGACCTGGCCATCTCAGAGGCTCGCAGGCAGGAGTGTCTGCTGGGCTGTGATAGGTCGGAGCGGGAGGGGGAGGGGGAGGACCGGAGCCCCCTACTGACCTACGTCACAGAGTTCAGATATCTGCCCCCCCCACTCTACTCCCAGGTACCCTGAACACAACATACACGCATTCCCTCAGCAGCGCCAGGCAGCTGTCACACAACGGTACCATTAGCATAGCCGTTTGTGCTAAGCTAAGCTAAGCTAACTGGGGCTTCTCACATGCCTCGTACAGATGTAAGAGCATGAAGCTGAACATCTGGTGTGTTTCTATGTATCATCAGCCTCTAACGACCCCCCCCCCCCCAGGTGGACCCGTACCCCGACCCCGTGGAGGTGTGCGCGGCGGAGCAGGTCAGGAGGCCCGACGCGTGTCCGTCCCGCTGAGGGCGTCACACCAGGCTCCGCCCCCTCCGCTCCAGCCAGTGTCTCACAGACTGTCAGTACCCGGCTGACCCCCAGCTGACCCCCGGGCTGACCCCCGGGCTGAGGGAGGGTTGGTGGCCACAGCCTTGGACCCCATGAAGCCTCGTCCTTTAAATCTCGTCTCAAGTCCAGAAAACCACCACCAGTTCCTCTACGCCGCTGCCCAAAACAAAGATGGCGGCCGGAGGATGCCTTCACAGGGAATGCTGCACAAACCGCCATCACTGTTCCTCCTCTGGGGGGGGTGTGTGTGTGTGTGTGTGTGTGTGTGTGTGTCTGAACTCTTCAGCTGTACATATCTAGACGTGTTACAGATGTTTACAGATGAGGTCATCACTTTGAGGATGTCGGTCAAACTTCTTCCTCCTAAAACTTCAGAGTGCAATATATTTTTGTATTTATGATTTATTTGGTTGCACTAGTGCGTTCTCTCCTGTGTTGTTGTTGTTGTTTATCTGCTCTGTGCGTTGTGTACGGTCACATGACCTTCTGGCTGTCATGAGGCACTTTTGATAAAATAAAAGGTTTATTTTATAAATAATGAGACGTTTGCGTGAGTCTGTGAATATTATTACATCACACATGGCAGGAGGTCGGCCTTTGAGGACGGAGGGACAGAGAAGGAGGCGGGGCCACCGGGAAAGAGACCAGGTCAGAGGCTGGATGCAGCACCCAGGACCAGCTTCAGACCCCCAGGACCAGGACCAGCTTCAGACCCCCAGGACCAGGACCAGGACCAGCTTCAGACCCCCGGGTCCCAGGAGCCTCTGAGACGTGGAGTGACAGAGACTCCAGGAGGAAGCTGAGTGAGTAACGTGGGATGGAGGGATGAATATTCATCCATAAAGAGAGAGAAGAGGAGAGAGGAGCTCATATCCTGAAATGTGAAGTAAGTTATAAAAACATTTACTCATTAAAAAACCTTTGCATGAAATTATCGCATTACGTGTGACCGTGTAAACGTCAAAAACGTTAAAAAGGGATACACATTTCTTTTAAGTCATTATTTTACATTAAAAAACGTGGAAAAAAGCTATAAAAAGCTTTTTTATAAGCACTTTATTAAACGTTATGAAAACATTGAAAAACGTCATTGTGTTGCATCGCCATGACAACGTGATAAAAATTCAAATTCACATATTTATTACATCATAATAAATTCATAAAGTTAACAGCAGTAAAATTCATCATAATGTAATACATGTATTGCTATACATATATAGACTGATTATATTTATATATACTCCTAGTATCACGTTCCCAATCGGCGGTAAAAGCTTACAGCACCTGGTATTCCCAGGCGGTCTCTCATCCAAGTACTGACCAGTACTCTCTCTCTCTCTCTCTCTCTCTCTCCAGTTCTAACTGGTACCTGTACCAACCTGTTTGGTAGAAGCCAGTGTTGCCAGGTCCGCGGTTTTCCCGCGGAATTGGGCTACTTTTGAAGTGTTGCCGCGGGTTGAATGTTTTGCCCGCTGGTTCAGATAGACCTATTTTTCATGCAAATTTCATGAAGATCTTTAAATAAAAATCCATATTTTAAATGAAATAATGTATTTATACCAAACTGACTCCAGATCAGCACGTACACACATGACCCCCGATGGCGGAGGCGCAAATCAACATATTAAAAGTCATTGTAGCGGCACCATTTTTTTCAAGCTGTTATTTTAAGGTGGAAAAGTTACATAGTGGAGCTTTATGGAGCTCCTCCGTAGGCTCGCTCTCCGCTTACGGCCATACCACCCTGAACACGCCCGATCTCGTCTGATCTCGGAAGCTAAGCAGGGTCGGCGATTATTTCTTTAAAAGTTGTTTTAACGACTAAACGTTTTTATAACATACTTTATAATATATTTGTATGCACATATTGTGATTTTATTCTGACATACATATTGTGACGTTCTTACAGTGAGGTCTCTGAGTCCCTGAATGCACCACCATGGGGCTCGGCCTGCAGCCTGAGCTCAGGATACAGTAAATCAGGCCACGCTCTTATTGTGGCGGGGTGTTTAGAGGCCTGTACACGTTCAAACATTTATAATTCACTTCTTTTGAGTAAGATTACAATGTTTCCCTCTGATAAGAAGAACTTTAAACACATTATAGTTTTTATAACGTACTTTATTTATTGTTTTAATAAGATTTCATTTCAAAATGTAATTAACGAATTCAGAGAGTTTCACATCAAGTGAAACAAATAACGTATTCTCTCCATCTCTCTCTCCATCTCTCCATATATCTGTCTCTCTCCATCTCTCTCTCTATCTCTCTCCATCTCTATCTCTCTCTCCATATATCTGTCTCTCTCCATCTCTCTCTCTCCATCTCTCCATATATCTGTCTCTCTCCATCTCTCGCTCTCTCTCTCTCCATATATGTCTCTCTCCATCTCTCTCTCTCTCTCTCAATATATCTGTCTCTCTCCATATATCTGTTTCTCTCCATCTTTCTCTCTCCATATATCTGTCTCTCTCCATCTCTTTCTCTCTCCATATATCTGTCTCTCTCCATCTCTCCATATATCTGTCTCTCTCCATCTCTCTCTCTCCATCTCTCTTTGTTTCTCTCTCTGTTTCTCTCTCCGTCTCTCCATATCTTTCTCCTTATGTCTCTCTCAATCTCTCCATACCTCCATCTCTCCCCATCTCCCCTTATCCCTTTCCATCTCTCTCTCTCTCTCTCTCTCCATCTCACCATTTCTCTTTCCCCATCTCTCATTCTCCCTCTCTCTCTAGTTATCTTTCTCCATCTCTCTCTCTTTTATTTGACCTCCATACATTCATATAAATGTATAAATATTGTTGAACCTGCAACTCAGAGTACCAGACCTCTTCACATGCGTGAGCGTGCACGTGAGTATACACATGCACATGCGTGAGCGTGCACGTGACATATTTGTTATTTATCAATATGTTCCCCAGTACACAGAAGAGAACCGAGGCCTCTGATTGGCTGAGCCTTCGTGACTCCCGTGTACTGTAAATACAGCGTCACTGACTCCGCCCCCTTTCTCCCGTTACCATGACACAGATCACACGCCCACAACAATATGATGACAACACTATAAGGTAACTCTTACCACCCCCCCCCCCCCCCCCATCATGTGGCCCCTGAACCCATCATGTGTTCCCTGGACTTCATCATGTCCCCTGCCCCCCCCCCCGCCCCCATCATGTGGCCCCGCCCCCTTCACGTGGCCCCGCCCCCATCATGTGGCCCATCCCTCCGTCAGCCTCATGCGTTTGACTGTGGGGCTGTGCCGCTGCTCCTGATTGGCCAGCGGCTGCAGGAGGAAGTTCCCGTGGCGCTCCTCGCGCTCCTCTCCGGCGTCGTACGAGCTCCCGCAGCTGGAGGCGCTGTCGGCCGGCGAGCGGCCCGCGGCGGCGCCGGAGTACCCGCCCGCCGCCACGCACCCCCCCACCAGCCCGCCGCCCATCAGGTCCCTGGGGGGGGAGGCCGGCTCGGACTTGATGTGCAGGTTCAGGTTTGAGTTCTGACACAAGGCCCTGGAGGAGGAGGGGGAGGGGCTTAGCTGTGATTGACAGGTGTGTGCCCCGCCCTCAAAAGGTACTGACCCCATGTGACCCAGAGCCGAGTGCTGCAGGCTCTGGATCTGCTGCCAGCTGGAGACCGAGCCCAGACCAGAACCCCCGAACCCGGACAGGGAGGAGAGGTCGCTGCTGAGGGAGAAGTCTGAGGACACCACAAGGACACCAGTACATAAGTACATGCGTATATATACTGTGTAGTAGTACTAGTCCTGCCATGCGTCCTCACCGGAGCCGTAGGGCGAGGACAGAGGAGACGGGAACCCCCCCATCAGCTGGGAGGGAGAAGCAGAGACCACCGGAGACGACATCCTCTGGGTCTGAGGGGGGACCGGGACCAGGGACTAGTACTCAGACCAGGTACTAGTACACATACAGGGACTAGTACTCAGACCAGGTACTAGTACACATACAGGGACTAGTACTCAGACCAGGTACTAGTACACATACAGGGACTAGTACTCAGACCAGGTACTAGTACACATACAGGGACTAGTACTCAGACCAGGTACTAGTACACATACAGGGACTAGTACTCAGACCAGGTACTAGTACACATACAGGGACTAGTACTCAGACCAGGTACTAGTACACATACAGGTACTAGTACACATACAGGGACTAGTACTCAGACCAGGTACTAGTACACATACAGGGACTAGTACACATACAGGGACTAGTACTCAGACCAGGTACTAGTACACATACAGGGACTAGTACTCAGACCAGGTACTAGTACACATACAGGGACTAGTACTCAGACCAGGTACTAGTACACATACAGGGACTAGTACTCAGACCAGGTACTAGTACACATACAGGTACTAGTACACATACAGGGACTAGTACTCAGACCAGGTACTAGTACACATACAGGGACTAGTACACATACAGGGACTAGTACTCAGACCAGGTACTAGTACACATACAGGTACTAGTACACATACAGGGACTAGTACTCAGACCAGGTACTAGTACACATACAGGTACTAGTACACATACAGGGACTAGTACTCAGACCAGGTACTAGTACACATACAGGTACTAGTACACATACAGGTACTAGTACTCAGACCAGGTACTAGTACACATACAGGTACTAGTACTCAGACCAGGTACTAGTACACATACAGGTACTAGTACACATATAGGGACTAGTACTCAGACCAGGTACTAGTACACATACAGGTACTAGTACACATACAGGTACTAGTACACATACAGGTACTAGTACTCAGACCAGGTACTAGTACACACAGTACTCATACATACTGGTCTTGTTAGACCTTAGTCCAGGGGGCGGAGCTAACTCACGATGGAGGGCAGGGTGTTGCACTTGTTGTTGTTGTTGTTGTTGTTGTTGGGGGGCATCAGGGTCCGCAGGTCTGGCTTCCGGCCCAACGGAGGGGGACTCTTGTCCTGCAGGGTCCTGGAGGCCCCTGGAGACATGAGGCTGGGGGAGGAGCCTAGGAGGCTGTAGCTGCTGCCTGCAGATCATTGATCATTGATTATAGATTATAGTCTTGATAAATAAATAAGTCTTGATAAATAAATAAGTCTTGATAAATAAATAAGTCTTGATAAATAAATAAGTCTTAATAAATAAGTCTTAATAAATATGTCTTAATAAATAAGTCTTGATAAATAAGTCTTGATAAATAAATAAGTCTTAATAAATAAATGAGTCTTACCCGTCGTCTGCAGCTCAGAGTTCATCATTCCTACAGAAACACAATAAAGTTGTAGAGGAAATATTATTACATTCATTCATATAGTATATATATATATATATATATATATATATATATATATATATATATATATATATATATATATATATATATATATATATGTTGTTCTTTTCACTTGAAATTATTTTCTATTTATAAATACATTATATATATATATACATACATATATATTATTTTATTCATATTTTTTATTTTAATATATTTTAATTTGTTGTAATATATGTTTATAAAAATATTTTTTTTATTAAAATGAAGTGAAAAAAGTAAAATAGAATAAAATAAGAAATAATATACTATATATATATTTAGAAATAAAAAATAGAACAATAAATGAGAATAATATATATATATATATATATATATGTATATAATAAATATATATATATGTATATAATAAATAGAATGACAAAAGGAAAATTATTTTGATTTATGTTTTATTCTGTCAAAACATTTTATAGAAAAAGTTTAAATAAATAAATCAGCCCAGAATAAGATGGGGACATTCTCGTTCAGAACCAGGACCAGAAGGTGGGTGCTGGTGCTGGTTCTGGTTCTGGTCCTACCGGTGCTGTTGGGCCTCTGCGGAGACAGGCTCCTCTGCAGGTGGGCGGCCGGCAGCAGGTTGTGGGTTCCCATCCCGCAGCCAGCGTACAGCAGCCCACTGGGGCTGGAGGCCGGGAGGTCGTAGCTGGAGGGGGCCAGGCCCTGTGGGGGGGGGGCGTTAGACACACATGTACACACACACACACACAGTGTGTACTCGCACACGGCCGTACACAGATGCGCTGCCGGTTGATCATCAGGTCGATGTCCTCCGTGATCTTGCGGTATTTGTCGTCCGACTCGGGGCTCTGACCCGCCGAGTCCTCGGCCTCCAGGTCGGGGCTGTCGCCGCCGCCCAGGCCCTTCTTACGCAGCGTCTGAGGGTCACAGGTAAACACACAACACACAGGTAAACACACAGGGGAGGTAGTATATATATATATATTTAAAGTACAACAGCATTCAGTATACAGTTACTCAAAAGGTACTTTCTCTCCTTCCATTTCATAATTGTAATTTGTAGTGCCGATATTATAAAACACAATATAATCAACTCATCAACTATTATGAGCCATTACATGTGATAAAGTCATTATTATAGTAGAACTTCATATGAGTTGTGTCTGTTAATAACTCGAGGAGATAAACGTGGTGCAGTTTTATACTTTTTACTACAAATATTTAATAACTTCAGATTATGAATATAGATTAAAAACATAATGTGTGTGTGTTCTATATACTTTTATAGTTTTGAGTTCAGAAGTTAAACTTAATAATAAATAAATAAATCGTTGAGATCTGAAGTGGAAATTAAGAGATGAAAAGAAAGAAGAACACACACACGCTCACACACTCTCACATACACATACACACACTCACACTCACGCTCACACTCACACACACACACACTCACACACGTCATGTGTATTTTTAGCTGCTCCGCGTTATTTTTAGACCACTACCGGTTTCCAGACATTTAGCTGAAGGGAAGCAGCCGACCCAAGAGCTGAGCAAATATAATGTAGAAATATAATATGAATGAATATTTAGATCAAAATATAGCTATCTAAAAATATGCTTATATAAAAGTATTATTAAAAAAAATTATATAATATATGTTTATATGTAAATATTACATAAAAATAAAAATATTTATATTTAAAAATATTATATGAAAATATTACATGAAAATAAAAATATTTATATTTAAAAATATTATATGAAAATATTACATGAAAATAAAAATATCCATCCATCCATTATCAATACCGCTTATCCTCATTAGGGTGAAAATAAAAATATGAATATTAAAAATATTAAAATGTTATATGAAAATATTATATACAAATGTTATGTGAAAATATTATATGAAAATATATTTAAAAATATATATATTTATATACAAAATATTATATGAAAATATAATATATAAATATATTTTTCTAAAAATGTAAAAGTATGTTTATAAAAAAATATAATACTAAACATATTATGTAAAAATATTATATAAAATATATAATACAAAAATACATGCAACCATGTGACCATGTGCGTGTGTGTGTGTCTGGTTGTGTGTGTGTGGTTGTGTATGTGTGGTTGTGTGTGTGTGGTTGTGTGTGGTTGTGTGTGTGTGTGTGGTTGTGTGTGTGTGTGTGTGTGGTTGTGTGTGGTTGTGTGTATGTGGTTGTGTGTGTGTGTGTGTGTGGTTGTGTGTGTGGTTGTGTGTGTGTGTGTGTGTGTGTGGTTGTGTGTGTGTGGTTGTGTGTGTGTGTGTGTGTGGTTGTG
>CM070090.1:18674667-18687167 GCA_036178185.1 Liparis tanakae | reverse complement strand
TTTTGTTTTTTCAAAGTTTTGACATTTATACGAGAACAAAATGATGAAATTCAACAGAATGCAAGTTGAGCCTGAAGGGTTTCAAAAATAGGGAAAAATATCAAAAAAAAGTTTTAGAACACTAAATCTTGGGTGTTTGTGTTGTTAAACCCTGATTTGAACCTGCGGTGGTATCATAGAATAACGGAGACTCCTCCGGCAGTCTCTCTCACCGGGAGCTGCCGGAACGACGGACTCACGGAGCAGCAGCTCCTCGGACCCGGGGACAGAGCTCCTCGGACCCGGGGACAGAGCTCCTCGGACCCGGGGACAGAGCTCCTCGGTCCCGGGGACAGAGCTCCTCGGTCCCGGGGACAGAGCTCCTCGGTCCCGGGGACAGAGCTCCGGCTCCGGACTGAGGTCTGCGCTCGGCTCGTGAGAGCAGAGGAGGCGCGCGACGCTTCCCGTTGTCCGCATGCCCCGAGGCATGCGCACACACGCACGCGCACACTTACAGTATTCACCTCTGCGCGTGACCGTCCTCTGCGCGTCTCCGGCCAGCGGTTCAGTCTCGTGCAGCACGCGCGCTCCTCGTGCGCGTCAACGGGCACCTAGACGACGGGAGGCGGCATCACACACACGCACAAACACACACACGCACAAACACACACACACACAAACACACATGAATAAAGAACCTGAATCGTTTCCTCTGAAGGAAATAGATCCAATAAAAGTTCATTGATGAGAACAATTTCAGTTTGAGGGGTTTTGATGGGAAAAAGTTCCCGGATGTTCAACAGGTCACTGGGCAGAGATCATCACTGCCCCCTGCTGGACACAACCGGAAGTTCATCAAACTATCTGCAACTCAGGAGGAAGTTTCCCGGAGTAAGTAGAGAAGATAGTACCTGAACATATATTAATTATTCTGACCTATCATCGTTTACATTATTGTATAATTATTGTACAATTGGTTATGTATAAAGTGATTTCCCCCCAATAATTTGCATATCACGGTTTATGCAAATTAAACAAACAACAACAAACACGTCGTCAGTCGACCTGTTACATTACATTACATTACATCACATGTCATTTAGCAGACGCTTTTATCCAAAGAGACTTACAATAAGTGCATTTCAACCTAGAGGACAAACTAAGAACAACAAGAATACAGAAAGTAACATTTCCTCATCATAGTCAAACTACAAAGGTACCACAATAAGAGCCATTCAAGTGCTACTAAAGTGCAAGTCTGTGTTTAATCCATTCATGGTTTGGCCACCAGGGAGCGCCGCCGAGCAGGATTCTGTCACAAGTG
Source organism: Liparis tanakae (assembly GCA_036178185.1). Taxonomy (NCBI): domain Eukaryota; kingdom Metazoa; phylum Chordata; class Actinopteri; order Perciformes; family Liparidae; genus Liparis; species Liparis tanakae. The sequence continues at coordinate 18,685,864 of CM070090.1, read as the reverse complement.
TTTAAAGTATTCAAAGTTTACTTATCTTCAAAATAAGAAACAGACTGAAAGATTATGAACTGTGAATATGAAAAAATGAGCTCGGAGAGCAGACGGAGAACATCGACATACACACACACACACAGACATACACACACACACACACACAGACATACACACACACACACAGACATACACACACACACAGACATACACACACACACATATACACACACACACATACACACACACACAGACATACACACACACACAGACATATACACACACACACACATACACACACACACAGACATACACACACACACAGACATACACACACACACAGACAGACATACACACACATACATATACACACACACAGACACACATACACACACACACATACATATACACACACACAGACACACACACACACACACACACAGACATACACACACACAGACATACACACACACACAGACACACACACACACACACACACACACACACACACACACACACAGACACACACACACACACACACACACACACACACACACACACACACACACACACAGTCACAGAGCCTGACTGCAGATCAATAAAACCCAAACATCCTCATGTTGTTACACGTCAACTCATAAATAATCCAATTTGAGCCCCCCAGCGGTCACAAGAGGTACTGCTCCGACCCAGAACTCAGTTTACATGTTTTCTCCCTCCAGCAATATTGAGCAATATTCCAAGTTACCTGAGGATACCCCCCCCCCCCCCACACACACACACAGGCATACATACACACACAGACACACACACACACAGGCCCTGTGGCCCGCTCACCGCGCTCTGCTGGTCCGTCTTCACCTGGAAGCCCCCAGCAGCAGTTCAGAGGATCCTTGTGTCAAACAAGAAAAGATCCCTTCGTAAAAAACAAGAGAGCGACAGAAAAAAAGAAAGAAAGAAAATAGAAAGAAAGAAAGAAAGAAAGAAAGAAAGGAATAAGTGATATTAAGCCAGACCAGCTGGCTTAGAGAAGGGGGGGGGCAGAAACTGGGTTGTGTGAGGATCTGAGCTCAGTCCACAATGAGAGGAGGTCGTCTACAACGACAGACCCCCTCCCACACACACACACACACACGCACACTATCACACACACACACACACACACGCACACACACACATGGTGACCTCCTGTGTCCGGCCGCTCTGGAGGAGCCGGTCACCTGTCGTTGTCACTCGCGGTATATTTAGATCTGAGGTGTCATAGAAGCTGCCAATGTGTGTGTGTGTGTGTGTGTGTGCGTCTGTGTGTGTGCGTGCGTGCGTGTGTGTGTGTGTGTGGTGAAGAGAAATGTGTTGCTGACACTCGGGGCCTCCGTGGGCCTCGGTGTAAGAGCCCAGGATTACTGAACCAAAGACCATCAGCTCTACACATTACACCCAGAGAGAGAGAGAGGGGGGGGGAGGGGAGAGAGAGAGGGGGAGAGAGCAAGTTCTAGATATCACAGCATCTGCTGGAGGATTACCCAGCTGTCAGAGGGAGGAGCAGCAGGAGAACCATCTACCAAGATGGAGTGTTAGAGCTGCATTCCCTCTCCTGACCACCAGGGGGCGACTACTCTGGTTGTATAGAAGTCTCTGCTTCATGTGTTAAAGCTGCTCCTATTTTCTTTAAATAATCTAGATTATCTGCCAGAACAGAGTTTCAGCTTTCCGATGGTCCTTGAACGCAGCGCGTGTGACAGACTTTCTGCTTTTCAGGTTTTATTGGTCACTGAAAAGATATTCAGGAAAAGATGAAATATATGTGATTATAAATGACAATAAATAAAGAAAATTATAATAAGGAAAAGAAATTCTAAAAAAATTAAGAAATTCTAAAAAAAAATATTAAAAAAGTCCTAATAAATTAATTACAATAAATTAAAAAAAACAAGTTACAATAAACTAAGCAAATTATAGGATGGGGGGATGAAGAGGAGGAGGAGGACTGCATGAGGAGGAGTAGGGGGAGGAGGGTATGAAGGCATGAAGAGGAGGAGGAGGAGGGCATGAAGGCATGAAGAGGAGGAGGAGGGTATGAAGAGGAGGAGGGCATGAAGAGGAGGAGGAGGGTATGAAGAGGAGGGCATGAAGAGGAGGAGGAGGAGGGCATGAAGGCATGAAGAGGAGGAGGAGGGTATGAAGAGGAGGAGGGCATGAAGAGGAGGAGGAGGGTATGAAGAGGAGGGCATGAAGAGGAGGAGGAGGCCTGCATGAGTAGGGGGAGGAGGGTATGAAGAGGAGGAGGAGGGCATGAAGAGGAGGAGGAGGCCTGCCTGAGGATCGTGTGCTATGCCTGGCAGGCGGTGAGCAGGGATCAGTTTACACGCGTCAGGCCTTCATAGAAACTTCATCTCCAGCTGCTCCGAGAACACGAGAAGTACACGAGTACTCACTTCCTGTACTAAAGTACACAACAAGTACACAAGTACTCACTTCCTGTACTAAAGTACACAACAAGTACACAAGTACTCACTTCCTGTACTAAAGTACACAACAAGTAAACAAGCACTCACTTCCTGTACTAGAGAACACAACAAGTACACAAGTACTCACTTCCTGTACCAGAGTAATGCAGCTTTAACACATGACACATAGACTTCTATACAACCAGAGGAGCCGCCCCCTGGTGGTCAGGAGAGAGAATGCAGCTTCAACACATGAACATAGACTTCTATACAACCAGAGGAGACCCTGGTGGTCAGGAGAGAGAAGGCAGCCGTCCCACCCTAACGGACCACCAGGGGGCGACGTGGAGGTTGTCACCGGGGAGGAACTGGGCCGAGTTATTCCTGGAGCTCCGGTCCAGAGACCCGACAGCTGAGCATGTGCCAGAGAGCAAGGGCAAGTCCTGGTCCTGATCCGGGTCCTGATCCGGGTCCTGATCCAGGTCTTGATCCAGGTCCTGATCCCAGACCAGATCCAGGTCCTGATCATCCACAGCGACCTTCAGCATCAACACACCCCGGAGAGGAATGTGGCCGAGCACTCAAGTCACTTCATAGAGATACTCTATACGCCACTTCATTTGTACTGTTTATGATAAACTGAAGGATGAAGTGTTTATGTGATGAATGTTTGTGATAAACTGAAGGATGAAGTGTTCCTCTATTTGTTGATGAATGTTTGTGATAAACTGGAGGATGAAGTGTTCCTCTATTTGTTGATGAATGTTTATGATAAACTGGAGGATGAAGTGTTCCTCTATTTGTTGATGAATGTTTATGATAAACTGAAGGATGAAGTGTTCCTCTATTTGTTGATGAATGTTTATGATAAACTGGAGGATGAAGTGTTCCTCTATTTGTTGATGAATGTTTATGATAAACTGAAGGATGAAGTGTTTATGTGATGAATGTTTATGATAAACTGAAGGATGAAGTATTCCTCTATTTGTTGATGAATGTTTATGATAAACTAATCTTAAAAAGAGCAGAAGGCCCTTTTGAGCCAGATCTTCTGATCAGCTGTTCAGTGACGTCATCACTGTACAGGAGGCGAGTGAGCGCCTCCCTCTGGTGGTCGCATGCAGAACTGCAGGACGGATGAGCAGCGTCCAGACTTCAGGAGGAAATTCTGGTCTCGACTGTGACGTCAGAGACCTTTAACGACCAACCGTGAACGTCGTGTTTCCAACAGAACCGTTTATTATACTGCAAATAAATAAATACCACGGACACATTCACGTTGGAATGCTTGTCACTTTTCCTCCTGTGATCACATCTGGAAACAATAACAACAACAACAACAACAACAACCACCCTGAACTAGCCTCCCCTCTGAGGGGAAGTGAGGAGAAGCTCTTCAACGTGAAGCCAGTGGAATGAAACTCTTCCTCGTCTTCATCCCCTCAGGAGTCCCCGGTCATGATGGAGTGGAACTCCTCCAGGTTTACTGGAAACACCCAGAAAGAGATCTTCATCATCTTCATCTTCACACCATCTGAACTCATCTTCATCATTACACCATCTTCATCATCAAATCATCTGAACTCATCTTTATCATTACACCATCTTCATCATTTAATCTATAAGTCAATTAAATGGTTAATTTAAGTTAACACAAGGGCAGGAAACAGCTCAAAACTGACATCATACTAATCGTAGTACTACTACAACACAATACTACTAGTAGTACTAGTACACCATGCTCGTAGTAGTAGTACACCCTCCTTGTAGTACTAATGTATCCTTTATTGATCCCACAATGGGGAAATTCTTCTCTGCATTTGACCCATCCTCCTTATGAAGGAGCAGTGGGCTGCAGTGAAGACCGGGGAGCAGCTGGGGGTTCAGTGCCTGGCTCAAGGACACTTCGGCCTGCAGCTAATGGGGAGAGCGGGGATCGAACCTGCTACCTTGCGGTTACGGGACGGTCACTCTCCCCACTGAGCTAAGTCCCCCCTGTAGTACCCCCTGTAGTACTAGTAGGAAGCAGTACTCACTCTCTCCGTCCCCGTCGGCATCAAACTCGTGGATCATGCTCCTCAGCTCCTCGTCGCTCACCTCCTCTCCGAGCTCGCGGGCGACTCTCCTCAGGTTCCTCAGGCCGATCCGCCCCGACTCGTCGTCGTCGAACAGCTTGAAGGCCTTGGAGGCCTCGGCCCGGGGGTCCCGGTCCAGGATCAGGTCCGTCACTGCAGACCGCTACAGGCTCACATGGTGCTGGTCCCAACTGGACCTGGATCTATTGTTCATCTGGTCTCATGACCTCTATTGTTCATCTGGTCACCTCTATTGTTCATCTGGTCTCATGACCTCTATTGTTCATCTGGTCACATGACATCTAGTGTTCATCTGGTCACATGACATCTAGTGTTCATCTGGTCACATCTATTGTTCAACTGGTCACATGACCTCTATTGTTCATCTGGTCTCATGACCTCTATTGTTCATCTGGTCACATGACATCTATTGTTCATCTGGTCACATGACCTCTAGTGTTCATCTGGTCACATGACATCTAGTGTTCATCTGATCTCATGACCTCTATTGTTCATCTGGTCACCTCTATTGTTCATCTGGTCACCTCTATTGTTCATCTGGTCACCTCTATTGTTCATCTGGTCTCATGACATCTAGTGTTCATCTGGTCACATGACATCTAGTGTTCATCTGGTCACATCTATTGTTCAACTGGTCACATGACCTCTATTGTTCATCTGGTCTCATGACCTCTATTGTTCATCTAGAACCGACTCACCGACTTCACTGAAGTCCTGGAAGCAGATCTTCCCGGTTCCCTCTCGGTCGTAGTCTTTAAGGATCTTCAGGACGTCGACCTTCTTCACCTCGAAGCCGAGCGCGCGCATCGCCACCTAGTGGTGATCACAGGAAGTGTTGTATTCACATGGAGTACAAAGTAATGACATGTATAAAGTAATGACATCACCTATAAAGTAATGACATCATGTATAAAGTAATGACATGTATAAAGTAATGACATCATGTATAAAGTAATGACATCACCTATAAAGTAATGACATCATGTATAAAGTAATGACATCATCTATAATGTAATGATATCATGTATAAAGTAATGACATGTATAAAGTAATGACATCATGTATAAAGTAATGACATCATGTATAAAGTAATGACGTCACCTATAAAGTAATGACATCATGTATAAAGTAATGACATCATGTATAAAGTAATGACGTCACCTATAAAGTAATGACATCATGTATAAAGTAATGACATCTATAAAGTAATGACATCATGTATAAAGTAATGACATCATATATAAAGTAATGACATCATATGCATCTCGTGTGTCTCACCTTCAGCCCGTGTGTCTCACCTTCAGCCCGTGTGTCTCACCTTCATCTTGTGTGTCTCACCTTCAGCCCGTGTGTCTCACCTTCATCTCGTGTGTCTCACCTTCAGCCCGTGTGTCTCACCTTCAGCCCGTGTGTCTCACCTTCAGCCCGTGTGTCTCACCTTCAGCTCGTGGTAGTCGATCTCTTGGTCTCTGTCGGTGTCGAACAGTTGGAAGGCCTCTTTGACTTCATGCCTCTGATCCTCCGTCAGCTCTCTTCTCTTCTTGCGTTTGCTTTTGTCTGCCGAGAGTTCCGTCCTGAACAAACAGAAGAGCAGGTTCTACTTCGAGAGATAAGATAATACTATCTATTAGTGAAGCAGCAAACATGCAATCTACACAATAAAGCAGCCGGGTATACAGTGTCCCTGAAGCATAACGAGAGGCGGTGAAGGTGTAGAAGTTATCTGAGGAGGACCAGAGGAGGTTTATTATGAAGGCTGCGGGCAGGAAGGTTCTCCTGGAGCAGGAAGAAGTCTGTTTACATCAGCTAGCTGAACATGCTACCGCTAGCTAGCGGCCTGGAGCATTACCGCCGGCCGGGTGGACTAGATGGACCAGCGGCGGAGGGACGGGCTCTTACCGGAGAGACAGGCTCATGTCGGCGGGCGGAACAGCCTTAAGGCGCTAAAACGACACGTTACTGTCGCTAAACAGCGAAATCTGAGAGAGCAGCGCAACAACAAACAGAGCCGCGCTCACGGAGAAGCTTCCTATTGGTTGCTCGTCACTAGGCAGCGGGATGGTGAGCTGTGATTGGTCCGCGTGCGAGCCGTTGGCTCCTCTTCTTCTTCCTTGGCTTTTATAATGACAGAGGGTTTCCTCAGTGTTGCACAAGCGCCCCCTGGTGGAGAAACGTCAGTACAGCTACGGGAGTACTCGGATAAAAAGGTACTACGTGTAGAAATACTCAGGAGACACATAGAGGGATGGAGAAAGAGGGCCAGATAAGGGGGAGAAAGAGGGGGAGATACGGGGGAGATCAGGGAGAAGAAGAGGGGGAGATAAGGGGGAGAAAAAAGGGGAGATAAGGGGAAGAAAGAAGGGGAGATAAGGGGGAGAAAGAGAGGGAGATAAGGGAGAGGAAGGGGATAAATATGCAGATAGATGGGGAGACAGAGAGGGATGCAGAGGGGAAGTTAGAGAGAAGGATAAGGGGGAGAAAGAGGAAGAGGGAGGCAGCGCCAACATGTTGGCTCGTCTTTCTCTGTCCCAACAGATGAATCCATTTAACATCTTAAAGATCTCTGAAGAAGACGAGTCTCTGAGTCTCACGGCCGTTGTGACGACATCCACAAAGGACTCTGTGTTTCCTCACTCGTCTCCTTCAGGCGCGTATGATCTGATAATCATTTTTCCCAGAGCGGTGTGCTAATCCTCCGGTCCACATGGACCCCTCCAGACCCCCCAGAGCCCCCCCAGACCCCCCAGACCCCCCAGACCCATGACATCATTTCCCGTTCACCACTATCGTTTGTTTCCCACCGAATCCAGGAGCAGCTGGGCCTCCTTATCTCATCTCCTGCTGCACATGTGTGCTCTGATGATAGAGGACTCGTCTTCCTCCTCCTCCTCCTCCTCCTCCTCCTCCTCCTCCTCCTCCTCCTCCTCCTCCTCCTCCTCCTCATCTTCGACATGAGCTCGACCATTGGAGAAGGGGTTCATGTGATGCTCCCTCTTCTCCGCTGCTCTCCATCATCAACCACCAACTTATAAATAATCAACAACAACAAGTGGACCTGGTCCTGGACCACGTTGGGGTCCGGAGGTCTGAGCTGGTCCAGATGTTGAGCTGCTGCTGTCCTGTGTGTGACCCTCCAGACTGGGGGGGGGGGGTGGGTACACATGAGGGTCCTCATGTGTACACTGACAGAAAGCTTCTGTTGGGTCCTGGAACAGAGCCCCCTTTAGGAGGTCTACAGAGGACCGGGTGGAGTTACAACGTAGTAATAACTCTTCAGACACTAACGAGTTACAGCATGAAGTCAGTGGACAGCAGACGGAACAATAAAGTATCGACGAGTTTATAACTTCATAAGTTTATAACTTTATGATTTTATAACTCTATTATTTTATGACAACAAAGATTAAAATAATGTTCAAATGAAAAGAAAAACACGGTCAATGTGTCGGTGTCTGGCATGTGTGTGTGTGTGTGTCATTAAAACCTGAACCCCACCCTGGACCAGCACAAAGACCCCCTGTCCCCCCCCCCCATCCTGCCCCCCCCCCCCCTGCATAAGAGGAAGTGGTTCTGCTAACACAACGTGATATTATTACAACAGCGTTTAAATAAATCACACCAACCAGGACCAGAGTCCCAATGAGTCCTCATGAGTCCCCATGAGTCCTCATGAGTCCTCATGAGTCCTCATGAGTCCTCATGAGTCCCCATGAGTCCTCATGAGGGGTCTGTGTTCCACAGTTTTTATTTGTAACACGTTGTAAATAAGATGAAGTGGTTAAAAGCTTCACTGGTAACCGAAGCAGGAACTGATCCCTGCAGCTGGGACCTGATCCCTGATCCCTGAGACCAGATCCCTGAGATCTGGGACCTGATCCCTGAGACCAGATCCCTGAGAGCTGGGACCTGATCCCTGAGACCAGATCCCTGAGAGCTGGGACCTGATCCCTGGGACCAGACCCTGAGAGCCGAGGGGGATTGGGCAACATGGGCTGGTCCTCCTCTAAGTGGACCAGTGATGCAACCCGATGAGGACTTGAGCTTTTATTTTGAAACGACGCGCGAGTCCCCGGAGGGTTACACGTCACCTGCACGAGCCGGAGCGCGCGCGGCGACGCACGCGCACATGTTTTCTGCTCTCCAATACACACTGAGCTTCAATAGGAGAGGTTGGCAACACACACACACACACACACACACACACACACACACTGACACACACGCACACACCGTGTCGTCGTACCTTCGTGCGTAAATCCTTCTGCGCTCCATTCTGCGTCCTGACCGCCGGAGAGAGGAGACCTGCCTGAACAGGTACCGCTACTCAGAACTTTAAGGTACTTCTTATAGTCCTGTACTAAAATCTGTAAAGGTACTTATTATATTCATGTTACTAATATCTGTAAAGGTACTTATTATATTCCTGTTATTAATGTACAATTCTGCTTTAAAACGAAACAAAGAAGAAGACATGAGATACTTTGGGGTAAATGTTTCTGAGCCGGATGTTTCGTGATGAGCTTCATCAGAGAGGGAAGAATAAACTTTAGTTTGATACACAATAAAATAGCATAACAATTAATACTTGCAAGAGCATATGAAAGAAATAACATAAACGTAATGACATCCTCTTAACACATTTTACATTATTGTAAACAATGTAACCTTTTTTTATACAAATAATGTTACTTTTTTTATACGTGAAGTAACATTGTTTATAAATAATGTTACATTTTTATAAACAATGCTACGGTATTTATATAAGCAATGTAACCTTGTTTATAAATAAGGTTACATTGTTTATAAGTGATGGTACATTGTTTATAAATATGTTACATTGTTTATAAGTGATGGTACATTGTTTATAAATATGTTACATTGTTTATAAGTGATGGTACATTGTTTATAAATAATGTTATATTGTTTATAAAAGATGTTACATTATGCTAAGCTAACACATGTAGCATGATGTACATAAGCAAGGAGCTCGTTGTGATCTCATTGTGACGTCATCACACCAACTCTTTGATCATGTTTCTGCATTCAGATTCATTTTTTGTACATCATTATTTGTAATAATGTGTAAACAGCAGAACGTTTTGCAGCGATCGTTTGAATCATTTTCCTTTAGAGGAATCTGCTTCTATAGTTTTGATTTAGAGGCGAAAACATGAAGCAACAACCAGCTCTGTGTGCTGGAGGAGACACGGCGGCTCCACCCTGACCCCCACCACACACACACACACACACACACACACACACACACACACACACACACACACACACACACACACACACACACAGCATCGTGACGGCTGGTGATCAGGGAACAAAGGGTTAAGTGAATGTGTGTTTGAGTGTTAATTAAGAAGAAGTCTTTATGAATAGAAGCTTCTGTTATGTTCAGCTTTAAAAGAAATGTCCCTCTAAATAGTCTGTGTGTGTGAGTGTGTGTGTGAGTGAGTGTGTGAGTGTGTGTGTGCGTGTGTGTGTGCGTGTGTGTGCGTGTGTGTGTGTGAGTGTGTGAGTGCGTGTGTGTGCGTGTGTGTGTGTTTTACCTCTGTTTATAGCCAGCAGCTACTTGAAAACGTTTTCTGAAGTTTCGTCTGTTTAGTGGAAATATAAACATTTATTCAGGGTGGAAAGATTAACAGACAAACGTAATTGTTTTCTTTATATATATATATATATTATTGATAGAGGACTATATATATATATATATATATATATATATATATATATATATATATATATATATACTGTGGTGCGTTCATGTCTCGTCTCAAGGATGATAGTTTAAGGTAAAAATAAACAACCTCTGGTTCTATAAAGTTCTTTAAAGCTGCATTCTCTCTCCTGACCACCAGGGGGCGCCTCCTATGGTTGTATAGAAGTCTATGCGTCATGTGTTAAAGCTGGATTCTCTCTCCTGACCACCAAGGGGCGACTCCTCTAGTTGTATAGAAGTCTATGCGTCATGTGTTAAAGCTGCATTCTCTCTCCTGACCACCAGGGGGCGCCTCCTATGGTTGTATAGAAATCTATGCGTCATGTGTTAAAGCTGGATTCTCTCTCCTGACCACCAGGGGGCTCCTCTGGTTGTATAGAAGTCTATCTGTCATGTGTTAAAGCTGGATTCTCTCTCCTGACCACCAGGGGGCTCCTCTGGTTGTATAGAAGTCTATCTGTCATGTGTTAAAGCTGGATTCTCTCTCCTGACCACCAGGGGACGACTCCTATGGTTGTATAGAAGTGTTCTGGCTTCTTTCTGCCATTCAACGGGTTAATAATCAAGCCGAGTCTCTTATGAGGTCAGAGGTCAACCAGGTGAAGACGAAGAGCTCCGGTAGTCTTCATCACGTTTCAGCTGCAGAACATTTAATGAGCTTTAATAAAAGATGATGAAACACTGAGCTACCCGGGTCACAGGGGGCGGGACAGGAAGTCCTGCTGCTCTCTCCTGATTGGTCGTCTCCCCCCCCGCTCACAGAGCCACTGTGCTCCTCACTGAGGGCTCTTTGTCGGGGCCTTTGAGCCCCCCCCCCCCCCCTCCACACACACACACACCACCACCAACACCACCACCCCCCACCCCCTATCAGCTGGAGGCCGTCGGCTCGGGGACTGGACTCTCTCAGAGGAGACGACTTCTAGAACGAGAGGCTGACTCAG
>CM070090.1:18657167-18669667 GCA_036178185.1 Liparis tanakae | reverse complement strand
ACGGGCATGCACACACACACACACACACAGGCATGCACACACACACACACAGGCATGTACACTCTCACACACACACACACACAAACACACACATGGGCATGCACACACACACGCACACATAGGCATGCATGCACACACACATGGGATTGCGCACACACATGGCCACACACACACATGGCCACACACACACACTTGGGCATGCACACACACACACACACGAGTGGACAGAGACCCTTATGACGACCACAATCTGCTTCATAGAAACATTGTTAGCTGAAGAGTTTACACATATTTAAAGTTGATATCATTTAACCAATAACTTTGGTTGAACTGGCACAAAATCAGAAGATATCAGAGAGATGCTGAGACTCAATGGACACGTCACACGAGAAGAATTCTCGATATGACGTGATGTCATGATTTAATGTCATGATATGATGTGATGATGTGATGTCATGATGTGATGTGATGATCGTGATGTCATGATTTAATGTCATGATTTGATGTTATGATGTGATGTCATGATGTGATGATATGACGTGATGTCATGATCATGATGGCATGATTGTGATGTCATGATATGATGTCATGATGTGATGATCGTGATGTCATGATTTGATGTCATGATGTGATGATTGTGATGTCATGATTGTGATGTCATGATTTGATGTCATGATGTGATGATATGACGTGATGTCATGATCATGATGGCATGATTGTGATGATCGTGATGTCATGATTTGATGTCATGATGTGATGATGTGATGACGTCATCAGGAACACAGCAGCGCACAGCAAGGTGCTACGACCGTTACTTTGTACTTCATCCAGTATTTTATGTTTTTATACAAAACAATGTTTATGTTTTCTAAGTAGAGTGTTATTATCTAGAACTGTACTTCTGTGACTATTATCTTTATATACTGTAGAAATATTTACATTTTTATTGTTTTTATTTTGTCTTATTGGCTAAACTCCGTATGTGACCCCACTAAGTGTTGTACAATCTTTTCCTGAACCCGACTAATTATTGTACGATCTTTTCTTGAACCTACCTGAGTAAATTCCTCAGAAGACAGAAGTTTCTAGAGTCATTTCCAGAAGAGACTGAGCCAGACGCCTGTTGGGCGAAGACGACGTCCGAGGGACAGAATCACAGATTTCCAGCGTACGATTAGCGAAGGAAAAACACGTTGTCACCGAACGTTTGAGTCCGAGCGTACGAAGCCGAGGTCCCCGACGGGACTCGGTCTGGAACCCGAGCGGTTGCCCAGGACTCGTCCGCCCCGCCTTGTTCTGTTTCTGTTTGAAGACGACGTTGAGCGACACCTGGCGGCGGTTAGCTTCCTGCTACGCCACAAGGTTACCGCTCATTCTCCCAGGATGCAACTGGAGGGAAACTGACTTGTGAGAGATGAAAGGAGACCTGGACGACGTAGGGGCGGAGCTTCAAGGATGCAGCGTTGATAATGTGACGATACATATTGACCCAAACATCATTTAACATGTGAAAAGACGCTTTAAGAAGACGTGAGGAACGAAGATTTATGTTGGTGTCCAGATTAAAGAAATAGTTTATGAGTAAAACTAAAAGTCAGATTGAATCTTTGTTAAATTTGAGGCATCAGCTGGTTAGCTTAGCATAAGACCTGTGAGCAGCTAGCTGAGACTACATCCACAGACAATCCGCTCTAAAGTGACGAAACAGGAAGTGAGATGTTAGCCAGGCAGCTAGGCGGGTTTTGTTAGCCATGGACCAGCTGTTTCTCCGTTTATGCTAAGCTAAGCTAACTGCCTGCTTGCTTAGGCTTCATATTAGACGCGTTACACTTCTCAGCGATTATATTTCCCAAAATATCAAAACTTCCTCCTGCATCTACAGACGCGTCCTCTGCGTTCCTCTCGTGTAATCTCGTCTTGTTTGGAGCGTTCAGACGAAACTTCTGACAATAAAGTCGTTGACCCCGGACTCGGCCTCGTCTCTTCACTCGGCGCCGAGTTCCCCGACCACCCTGAACGCATCACGCAGCAGCCAGAGAGGAGTCAACAGAGGTGAGGCTGTGATTGGCCTGCTGGCGGTCAGGTGGAGTTCCAGAGGGAGGAGTCATGTTTCCAGAAGGGGGCGTGGCCTCAGAGACACCAGGCCATTCATGGTGCTGCTTTCGGGGATTTTGTAACTGGATTACAGCCCAAAAACACACGGGCAATTTCCAGGCCCGAGGGGCGGCACCTCGGCTCTCTGTGGATTCATGTTCCACGAAATGCAAATCTACACAAGTGGTTTGGTTCTGTTTGTTTATTGCCAGCTCATCTATTGTTCTCATCTCAAATGAGTATGATATATATATATATCTCTCTTCCACCGCGCGGCCTCCAGCATGTGAGAACACATCCATTATGAAGGTAAACCAGCTTTGTGTCATTAGAATCGCAGAAACACGTCTTCCTGCTTTCAGCTTTCAGCTTTCAGCTTCTTTCATACAAAGATATTGAGTTACAGACTTAAAGTTGAACGTCACTGGCCACAGACAGGAGTCAGAAGAAAGGCCCTCGTGAAGTCTTCATGACGTCCTGATGCTCTTGTTCATCAGCGGAGAGACGACACTGAACCGGGCGATGACTCTTTAGTGTTTACAACTCAAAGGAGAACCAGCAGTTACAAGAACATCAAACAAACAATACGTCGAAAAAAAGCATCGCGAACACGAAGGTCGAAGGTCGAAGGTACGACGTCACAGATCAGCGGTCACATTCCCTTTAGCACTAACCCCCGGCTGCCGTTGAGCTCACAGTCCTTTCATAGTTTTGAAGTTTACAATAAATTAAATTTATACGGCTTCATAAAGTATTTAGAATATATATCCTATGATTACCAGCACACACACATTCAGAATAATCTCTTCAAAGTGTGCCGCCTTTTAAATCTTTTGTTTAAAGAAAAGCGAAAATATTTTGTACAACAATCTACACAAAGACTTCAGCCAGTAGAACCAATTAAGAACCAATTAGGAGCCAATAAGGAACCAATTCGAAACCAATTAGGAACCAATTAAGAACCAATTAGGAAATAACCTGTGGTCATAGTTTAATGATGAATTCAGATAAAAGCCCCCTTGTGGAGCAATGTTGTTCTGGGTTCTGGGCTATGGTTCTGGGTCCTAGGTTCTGGGTTCTGCGTTGTGGGCTATGGGTTCTGGGTTATGGTCTAGGGGTTCTGGGTTCTGGGCTATGTGTTCTGGATTCTGGGCTATGGGTTCTGGGTTCTGGGCTATGGGTTCTGGGCTAGGGGTTATGGTCAATGGCTTCTGGGTTCTGGGTTTTGGGTCACGGTCTATGGGTTCTGGGTTATCCTCGACTGGGTCACGTTGCATTCAGGTGTGTTTTGTGTGAGAACAGAAACAACAGAACTATGGACATCTGGAACCTTCAGAACCACTGTGTGTGGTTTGGTACTTGAGTCCTCGGTGCCGGCTTCTGTGGCGATACGAGAAGAGGAGGGTTAAAGGCCTCTGATTGGTCAACGTACAATGACAGTGTGAAGGGGGCGGGGTTGAGCAGGACGTCCGAAGCCAACCCCGACAGGGAGGAAGTGTTGACGCCGTCCAGCAGGAAGTCGTCATCAGTGGTCTACAAACAGCCAATGGGTTCTTCTTCTGGTTGCTGGATTGTTGCAGTAAACCGACCTTCATGAATGGTCCAGGTCCGGTTCCTCAAGACGGTCTTTAAAGGTGTTGGAGGTGTGAAGAAGCCGAGTATGAACCTAAGTTCAGGCCCGGGAGCGGGTCTGGGGGGCAGGGACCTGGTCCTCTACAGAGCCATGCACAGACGGGTCAGTCCATCTCTGGATGGCTCAGGACCAGCTGCTCCACCAAAACCCACGGACCAATCAGGGCCTCCGCTCCCTGTGGGAGGGGCTCCGGTGGCTCTGGATGAAGCCGGAACTCGGTGGCTGCTGGTTTCGGTTCGGACCGGTGCACGTGGTCGTCAGCGGGCCGGTTCTGTTGCTCGTTGCGGCGCTGGAGACTTAGAGCCTGGTGGTAGGTCGCGGCTGAGGAGACGGGTCAGACAGAAAGGGCGTTAGCAGCCGAGGAGGCGTGGCCACATGCAGCCGAGGAGGCGTGGCCACATGCAGCCGAGGAGGCGTGGCCACATGCAGCCAAGGAGGCGTGGCTACAAGCAGCCAAGGAGGCGTGGCTAGATGCAACATTGTGACTGACTACTTACGGCTGATGCAGGTGACTTTGGGAGCGTCCCATTGGCCGTCGGCCCGGCAGCGGGTGGTGGGGGCGTGTCTCTGGATGAAGCCCCGCCTGCAGTGGTAGCGCCGCAGCGTGTTGACCTCATAGCGAGGCTTCACCGCCCCGAACACCAGCGTGTCCTTCACCACGGGGGGCTGCCCGCAGGACACTGTGCAGAGCTCATGTTATAACACGCTTACAACTACATATTATTGTTACAACACGTTACTGTTATAACACGTTATTGTTATAACACGCTTATAACATGTCAATGTCATTACACGCTTATAACATGTTACTGTCATTACATGCTTATAACATGTTACTGTTATAACACATCTATAAGCTGTTTCTCTGTCTCTCCGTGTCTCTGTGGGCCTACCTGTGCCCTTCTTGCAGCTGAAGGTCAGGTGGTAGTTGCAGGGCACGTCGTTCCACTGGCCTCCCTCGTGCCAGATCATCACCACACAGTCCTCCCCCGACTGGAAGAAGCTGTCGGGCTGGTTGGGCCTCCAGTGCTCGTATTGCTGGGAGAACACAAGCAGTGAGACTTCCTCAAAAGTCAGAGGTCACAGTCTTGGGAAAGCACAAACGTTTTTACGGTCACATTCAGTAACGATGAACACGGTGCCCCACAGAAAAACGTATGTCAATGACATCGCTCCTGGAACACGGGACACATGCCTTGCTGTGGCCCCCTGGAGGAGACGGGTGTAATTCTCAGAGCGAGCAGATGGAGGCGCTGCTGGGTCGCTGGATGTCTGAGGAGAGCCCCCTCCCCCCCACATCCCCCCTCTTAGGGGTGGGCCTCCCTGCTAAGTGATAACACATTCCCCCCCCCTCCTGGGTCATGTAGTCTTAATCCAGCTCACATGCTGTAATGTGTTGGAGGGTTGCGTCATGGGGAGGAGAACAGATGAAGTGTGGCCTCAAACTATTCCTCAACATATGATAAGAATGTAAACACAACACACAACATACAACATACAACATACAACATACAACTCTTCACGTGGAGCGCCATGTGACGCTCACCATGTATACACACAGCTTTCTATTCTTTGTTACGTGATTCAACTCGCTCTATAGAACAGGCTCAACAAGAAAGGTTAAGGGGGGGTGGGGGGATGAGGGGTGGGGGGGTGAGGGGTGAGGGGGGTATGAGGGGGGATGGGGGGGGTCCTCTCCCCTCTGAGCCAGCATGCTGATGGGGAGCAGCTGTATTGTTGACGTCTGAGCAAAGAACAGCTGATTGAATGTCTTCAATAACAATAACACTCGCTGGGTGTCAGTTTGCTGCAGCTCGTCTCTACACCATTGAAGCGTCTCTAGATCATTGAAGCGTCTCTAGATCATTGAAGCGTCTCTACACCATTGAAGCATCTCTACACCATTGAAGCGTCTCTACACCATTGAAGCGTCTCTAGATCATTGAAGCGTCTCTAGATCATTGAAGCGTCTCTACACCATTGAAGCATCTCTACACCATTGAAGCATCTCTACACCATTGAAGCGTCTCTACACCATTGAAGCGTCTCTAGATCATTGAAGCGTCTCTAGATCATTGAAGCGTCTCTAGATCATTGAAGCGTCTCTAGATCATTGAAGCGTCTCTAGATCATTGAAGCGTCTCTACACCATTGAAGCATCTCTACACCATTGAAGCATCTCTACACCATTGAAGCGTCTCTACACCATTGAAGCGTCTCTAGATCATTGAAGCGTCTCTAGATCATTGAAGCGTCTCTAGATCATTGAAGCGTCTCTACACCATTGAAGCGTCTCTACACCATTGAAGCGTCTCTAGATCATTGAAGCGTCTCTAGATCATTGAAGCGTCTCTAGATCATTGAAGCGTCTCTACACCATTGAAGCGTCTCTAGATCATTGAAGCGTCTCTAGATCATTGAAGCGTCTCTAGATCATTTAAGCGTCTCTACACCATTGAAGCGTCTCTAGATCATTGAAGCGTCTCTACACCATTGAAGCGTCTCTAGATCATTGAAGCGTCTCACCATGGGGTTTCCATCCGTCCACCTGAAGTCTCTCTCGTACATCTTGTCGTTCAGGCCGAGCCACTGGTAGTCGCTCCCCATACCTGGAGAGGTGAAAACAACTTTAGAGTGGAAAGAGGCCATGAAGTGTCGGTCGTAAAGGAGTCCATCACGTCTCCGGCTCCCAATAAACCCGGAGCCTGTTTCCGTGAAGCTCTCGGTCTGAGCTCACTGAGCGCCTCCTGTGGGCGGCCTGGTCCTCCCGGGAGACGGTCAGCTTACCAACAGAGGGACGGACAGTCTGAATGTCTACACACATCTTCATCACAATATTAACAATGCCAAATGCATGAAGCATATATTTCTATACAGAGAAGGCGCCCCCTGGTGGTCAGGAGAGAGAATGCAGCTTTAACGCATGAAGCATAGACTTCTATACAACCAGAGGAGTCGCCCCCTGGTGGTCCGGAGAGAGACTCACGGTTGACGAGCAGCTGCTCCTCCTCAGACAGGATGCTGGCCAGATGGGCGCCGTGCAGACGACACTCCCTCTCCGCCGCGTCCCAGGTCCTCCGGTGGCTGAAGTACTTGTAGCAGTGAGACTGAAACTTCCTCCACCCGAATCCACAAACCTCCGTGTCTAAAGGAGGAGCACCCAGGTCAACAATCACAGGTCAACAATCACAGGTCAACAATCACAGGTCAACAATCACAGGTAAACAATCACAGGTCAACCATCACGGTGAAGTCGTCCGTGACCAGATTTGTTTTTCTGGATTACGTTCATGAAGACGACCGCAGGGTCCAACATGAGGAGGAACCAAGGTCTCATTGAGCTCTGTTGGTCAGGCCACAGAGAGAGAGAGAGAGAGAGAGAGAGAGAGAGAGAGAGAGAGAGAGAGGGAGGGAGAGACCTGGAGGCCTGTAGAGAACTGGTTCTGGTTCTGGTTCATCCAGGAGACAAAGGAAAGGTTGAGTATGGCTACTCAGATTCACTGAAACACAGCTGCAAATAATCACCTCAATTATCTCTCTCTCTCTCTCTCTCTCTCTCTCTGCAGAAGAAGAAACTAGAACAAATTAAAATAAAAGTGAGCTAATTATTCATAAACGTGACACGTAGAAATGTCTTCATGGAACATCTGAAGCTAACGAGAGAAACGTGGAACTAATGTGAGAGCAGCCGCCGCCCAGAGCGGCTCACGAGGACCGGGCCGCCACCTGGGTGTGTGTGTGCACGAGTGTGTGTGTGTGTGGGTGGGTGTGTGTCTGGGTGTGTGTGTGTGTGGGTGTGCATGTGCGTGTGCGCGTGCGTGTACGTGTGAGTGTGCGTTTGTTTGGACTCACTATTCATGTTAATTGTATTCATTTCTCTGATGTTGAGATCTCGGTCTCTTTTCGTCAGTAGACTTTCCCTAAATTCTCAAGTAGTTACCGCCAGATGACTAGTGTCCTACAGCGTTTATTGTATCACCTTGAGACCTTTCTAGGGATCATTAGCTCCTCACCTTGAGGCCTTTCTAGGAGACATTCGCTCACCTTGAGGCCTTTCTAGGAGACATTCGCTCACCTTGAGGCCTTTCTAGGAGACATTCGCTCACCTTGAGGCCTTTCTAGGAGACATTCGCTCACCTTGAGGCCTTTCTAGGAGACATTCGCTCACCTTGAGGCCTTTCTAGGAGACATTAGCTCATCTTGAGGCCTTTCTAGGAGACATTAGCTCACCTTGAGGCCTTTCTAGGAGACATTAGCTGATCTTGAGGCCTTTCTAGGAGACATTCGCTCACCTTGCTCACAGAGCCGTCCTGCGTAGCTGGGCAGACAGAGGCAGGTGAAGGAGCCGACTGCGTCCACACAGGTGGCTCCGTTCAGACAGGGGCTGGACCGGCACTCGTCCTCCTCTGCACACGCACAACAGCAGTGTGTCACGCACCTGTCAGCACGACGCCATTATACATGTGTGTGTGTGTGTGTGTACCTGCTTCACAGTGAGACCCAGTGTATCCAGGTGCACAGACACAGATCTGCTGTGTGTGTTTCTCGTAGCAGGAGCCTCCATTGAGACACTTGGAGGAGGCGCAGGGCAGGAGATCTAGGAACGGCACATCACACTTTAACCAGCACCGCCTTCACACTGGTGAACAAGGCTGACGTTATTTTATTAGTTCATGAGGACAACGTGGACCTCTGACAGACCGTCTCTCAGAAATGTTTTTAGATTATGAACCAGTAGGATCGTCTGGTTCTTTTTAGCCATTACACTCCAACAGCCGTCCATGAATGAATGAATTAATGAATTAATATGTATTTCATGTACTTATTTTTTTACTTTATTTGTATATTTATTGATATATATATTTATTTGATTTATATAATTATGTATTTATTTAGCTATTTACTTATTTGTTTATTTTATATATATATATATATACATACATATGTATGTATATATATATATATATATGTATATATGTATATATATATATACATATATATTATGTCACATACTTATCTATCCATTTATTTATTTTGCTATTTATATTTATTTTGCTATTTATCTATTTATTTGTCTATTTGTTTATTTATGTGTATATTTTTTTATTTTTTGTCTATTGATTTATTAGTCTATTTATTTCTTAGTTATTTATTGAGCTTCATTTGGTGTGCATTACTCTCTTAAAAGAAGAAGCTGCAGTACCTCTGACGTCCACCATGCTGACCTCTACAGCATCCGGCTGCTCAGGGGCCTCTCCCGGTGTCTGGGGGAGCACCTCCACCAGATCGGGGGTCATCTGTGAGTCATAGTTCACAAACTCCTCCTTGGGCAGAGGGGTGGCGGCGGGGTCCGGCACCAGAGCCCACGGGGGCACCGAGTGGGTCTTGTTGTAGAACGTGTACAAAGTGACGGGCTGGGCGGAGCTGGTGGAGGCCTCCTCGGCCCGCGGTGGGTGGTGGTCTTCGGTAGTCGTGGGCTCAGCGAGGGCGGGCGGAGTCATGCTGACGTTTGTGGCGAGCGTGGTCCGGCCTCCAGAAGTCACAGCTGCCGCGTCTGGTAAAACGGTGACGGTGACCTCGTTAAGAGGGTCGACCGGACCGCCCTGTTCCACGGGAACCTCCCCGGAGCCGGAGCCCGCCTCCGAGACCGGGTCAACGGGCGCAGGCCGCCGGGTGCTGAGGGTGGAGGGATCCAGCGTGCTGGTAAGGGTGGGCGTGTCCGGAGGGTCTTGTCCCGAAGCCTCTTGACCCGAAGCCTCTTCCTCTCCGGAGGCCGACCCGTCCAAGTCCTCCGTCCGGGTCCGTGTGCCGGTCTGCGACCAGTAGGCGGTAGGAGGTTCCGTCCCGCCGATCTCTGTCTCGTCGGTGATGATGGAGGACTGGCTTCCTGTGGCCGGCGTGGGCGAGGCGCCGTCTGCAGAGCCCTTCATACCGGATCCCTCCATACCGGATCCCTCCATACCGGATGCTTTCATACCGGATCCCTTCATACCGGAATTCTCCATACCGGATCCTTTCATACTGGATCCTTCCATACTGGATCCATTCATACCGGAATTCTCCATACCGGAAGCTTTCATACCGGATCCCTCCATACTGGATCCCTTCATACCGGATCTCTCCATACCGGATCCCTTCATACCAAATCTCTCTATTCCGGATCCCTTCATACCGGATCTCTCCATTCCGGATCTCTCCATTCCGGATCCCTCCATACCGGATCCCTCCATCCCGGATCCCTCCATCCCGGATCCCTCCATCCCAGATCCTTCCATTCCGGAGCCCTCCCTCCCGGAGCCCTCCTCCATGTCCTCGTAGGTGGAGACCTCACCAAGGATGGGCTTCCAGACCCAGGGTGAGACCGGACCCCGTGGGTGGGAGACGAGGAGGGTGTGAGGAGTCGTGGTGCTGGTTCGATCAGCTGGTTCTAGAGGTCTGACTTCAGGGACAAGGTCTGGGGATCTGACTGGAGCACGAGGGTCCTCTGTAGGGGTCTGCTCTATAGGAGTCTCCTCTGCAGGTGTCTCCTTTGTCAGGGTCTCCTTTGTCAGAGTCTCTTCTTGAGGTGTCTGCTTTGTCGACATTCCCTTCGTCAGCATCTCCTCTTTAGGCGTCTCCTTTATTGGCGTCTCCTTCGTCTGCATCTCCTCTTTAGACACCTCCTTTGTTGCCGTCTCCTTAGTCAGTATCTCCTCTTTAGACGTCTCCTTCGTCATTGTCTCCTTTGTTGGCGTCTCTTTCGTCGGCATCTCCTTTTTAGACGTCTCCTTCATTGGCGTCTCCTTCGTCTGCATCTCCTCTTTAGACGCCTCCTTCGTTGCCGTCTCCTTAGTCAGTATCTCCTGTTTGGGTGTCTCCTTCGTCAGTGTCTCCTTCGTCAGTGTCTCCTTCATTGGCGTCTCTTTCGTGGCCGTCTCCTTAGTCAGTATCTCCTCTTTAGACGTCTCCTTCGTCAGTGTCTCCTTTGTTGGCATCTCTTTCGTCGGCATCTCCTTTTTAGACGTCTCCTTCATTGGCGTCTCTTTCGTCTGCATCTCCTCTTTAGACGCCTCCTTCGTTGCCGTCTCCTTAGTCAGTATCTCCTGTTTGGGTGTCTCCTTCGTCAGTGTCTCCTTCGTCAGTGTCTCCTTCATTGGCGTCTCTTTCGTGGCCATCTCCTTAGTCAGTATCTCCTCTTTAGACGTCTCCTTCGTCAGTGTCTCCTTCGATGGCGTCTCCTTCATTGGCGTCTTCTTCATTGGCGTCTCCATCGTTGGCGTCTTCTTTGTCAGTATCTCCTCTTTAGGCGTCTCCTTCATTGGGGTCTTCTTCATTGGCATCTCCTCTTTAGGTGTCTCCTTCGTCAGTGTCTCCTCTTTAGGCGTCTTCTTCATTGGTATCTTCTTTGTCTGCGTCTCCTCTTCAGGTGTCTCCTTCATCGGTGTCTCCTTCATCGGTGTCTCCTTCGTCGACGTCTCCTCTTTAGACGTCTCCTTCATTGGCGTCTCCTTCATCGGTGTCTCCTTCATCGGTGTCTCCTTCGTCGACGTCTCCTCTTTAGACGTCTCCTTCATTGACGTCTCCTTCATTGGCGTCTCCTTCATTGGCTTCTCCATCGTTGGTGTCTCCTTTGTCAGTATCTCCTCTTTAGGCAACTCCTTCATTGGTGTCTTCTTCGTCGGCGTCTCCTCTTTAGGTGTCTCCTTCATCGGTGTCTCCTTTGTTGGCGTCTCTTCTTTAGGCATCTCCTTTGTTGAAGCCTCCTCTTTAGGCGTCTCCTTCATCGGTGTCTCCTCTGTGTGGATTTCGATGGCCTCGTAGTCAAAGGGAGTCACGCTCCCGTCCTCCGTCTCCTCCTCCTCTACCTGGACCGGTGTGGCCGTCTCAAACTGGTCTCCTCTGGCCTCCTCCGGCTGCTCAGGCTCAAAGGTCACCTGATTGGACCAGAGAGGCGTGTCAGAGGAGGTGAAACTGAATCAAAATACATTTTACCAACAGACGTTGTGATGAAATGAATCAACCGTTTGAAACAGGTGAACAACAACGTTCCTTTATTATTATTATATGACAATATTCAAATTAATACAGACACGTGGACGTGTAACGAGCTCAGCACCAACGGGACCACGTCAATAAATATGAAAATTAGTGCAATATTGTTCCTCAAGAGCAAAACGGATTATATTATTCTTGCGGTGAAGTTATCAGAAGGTTGAGGGAACAGAGTCACAAGGACCTGAATGAAGATGAGAACCGTGAGAGTCCCTCTAGACCACCTGGTGACACTAGAGAGGACCCTGAGAACCCTGAGAACCCCGAGAAGAGAGTCTCTCTAGACCACCTCGTGTTTCCCGTTGACGAAGAGGACGCTCGGCGGCGGGTCGAGGGGGGGGGCGTCCCCGCTGCCCTGCACCGCGGCGCTGGTCACCCGAGAGAGGTCGGTGATCTGGGAGAACGGGGAGCCGGCGACGCCCATCACGGGCTGGTTCAGGATGTCCAGAATGTTGTTCACTGGAAACAGAGGAGGTGTGTTAGTCCTGAGGGATCTCCATGTAACAATAAACAAGCATCCTTGTGTTCCCTCAGCCTTGTGTTCCCTCAGCCTTGTGTTCCCTCAGCCTTGTGTTCCCTCAGCCTTGTGTTCCCTCAGCCTTGTGTTCCCTCAGCCTTGTATTCCCTCATCCTTGTGTTCCCTCAGCCTTGTGTTCCCTCAGCCTCGTGTTCCCTCAGCCTTGTGTTCCCTCAGCCTTGTGTTCCCTCAGCCCGATGTTCCCTCATCCTCGTGTTCCCTCAG
>CM070090.1:18594667-18654667 GCA_036178185.1 Liparis tanakae | reverse complement strand
AGCAGAATGTCTCCTCTCCGGGGCAACGACTCTAGGATGTCGGGGTCAAAACCTGGACCGTCGTAGTCGTCTAGCATGGAAGTGGGGTGAGGGGAGGTCTGCTGGTCTGGTGAGGCCGTGTGCTGGTCTGGTGAGGCTAACTGCTGGTCTGGAGAGGCTAACTGCTGGTCTGGAGAGGCTAACTGCTGGTCTGGTGAAGCTAACTGCTGGTCTGGAGAGGCTAACTGCTGGTCTGGAAAGGCTAACTGCTGGTCTGGTGAGGCTAACTGCTGGTCTGGAGAGGCTAACTGCTGGTCTGGAGAGGCTAACTGCTGGTCTGGTGAAGCTAACTGCTGGTCTGGAGAGGCTAACTGCTGGTCTGGTGAGGCTAACTGCTGGTCTGGTGAAGCTAACTGCTGGTCTGGAGAGGCTAACTGCTGGTCTGGTGAGGCTAACTGCTGGTCTGGTGAGGCTAACTGCTGGTCTGGAGAGGCTAACTGCTGGTCTGGTGAGACCACATGCGGTCTCTCTGTGACCCGCTCTGCTGTTTGAATGGCAGCTCTTTCGGGGAGCAGGGGTCCGGGTGCTGAGGGTCTGGACTCTGACGGAGTCTCCGGTGAACTCGTGGTTGTCGGCTCTGGTTCAGCTGTAAGGAAAAAAGTTATGATGTATTTCTGATGTTGAGGCCACAGACTGTGATGACGCCTATATACTTCTATACAACCAGAGGAGTCGCCCCATGGTGGACAGTAGAGAGAATGCAGCTTTAACACATGCAGCATAGACTTCTATACAACCAGAGGGTCGCCCCCTGGTGGACAGTAGAGATGTCCGTTGCAAGCGGCCAACTTATATTTTAATTAGTCATCATTCCCACTCAAAGTTCCAGACCGTTGTGACGTATCGTGTGTTTGCACCGGAGTCTCAAATATCTGACTGCAGTGAAGGTCACACCAAAGATCTCAACAAGTGTTTGCCAACAACGACATTGTGTGTCATTAACATAACATGATACAAGTAATAACAGCTGAAAGAGGGTCCGTCAGCCCAGACATCAAATGATCCGCAGGAACAGAAATAAACATAGCTGGATTCTGGTGCCGGCCAGCTCCAAGATAAAAAAAGCCTTTACAGAATTAATCAGAATCGTAATGACTCACTAAAGAAATAAAACCGAAATGTCTATAAAAGGCTAATCAGACTACCGTTAGCTTACCGCTAGCCCTCTGTCAGCCTGCGTTAGCTTACAGCTAGCTGTCTGTCAGCCTGCGTTAGCTTACAGCTAGCCGTCACTCACTATGGAGATGACAGGCTCTCTTCCTAAAGACTGAATCTTTGTGTGGGTGGTGATAGATGGGTGGTGTAAGGTTGGTGGTGTACGGTGAGTGGTGTTAGACGGCTGGAATTAGGTGCAGGTGCTGGTTGGGTGGTGTCAGACGGGTGGTGTCAGACGGGTGATGTCAGACGGGTGGTGTCAGACGGGTGGTGTCAGAAGGGTGGTGTCAGACGCTCTCAAGGTGCCTGGCCTCCGTGGAGCAGCCGGTTCTGGCTGTGGTTCTGCTGCCTGTCTGAGAGCCTGACGGAGGCCGGCTCCGCCCTGTGAGGTCATGTGTTGGGCTACAGGCCTCCGTCGGGCCTCCACCCGTCACTCCTCCACGCACATTCCCTTCACGTCCCGCCTGTTTGCTATTAAACCTTCATCACCGTAGTTAAAGTGCATAATGAGGTTCTTTATGTATGTGTGTATATATATATATATATATTTAGAGAGAGAGAGAGCGAGAGAGAGAGAGAGAAAGAGAGAGAGAGCGAGAGAGAGCCCTACTCTGTCTTTAATGACGATGGTACATGAGGGACTCCCCTCCCCCCCTGTGTCCAGCTGTGGATTATTATGGTCTGTCCCCCTCTGGCTGGGTGTGTGAGTGCTGGTGTTGGGTTTTCCCCTCGTAAAGAAGAAGAGTTCTCCTCCTCCTCCTCCTCCTCCTCCTCCTCCTCCTCCTCCTCCTCCTCCTCCTCGAGCTGTCGCTCCGGAGCTGACGGAGAGATCCCACTGAGCCGTATGCAACGTCATTATCTCTATATATATATATATATATATATATATATATATATATATAAAGTAAATGACACATGTCAGACGTGATGTGTTCGAGGACAGTGGGACGCATGAGATGTGGGGATGAGGGGGCGTGGTGCCGGAGGGGGAGGGGCCTCACCCTTGAAGCAGTAGAATCCGTGTCTGTCGGCGGGGTCCGGGAAGCCGGTCTGGTTCTGGTACCTGTAGAGCGTGCGGACCCCCAGCAGGCCCCCCCCGCACTGGGGGCGGGGCTCGGTGACGGGGTAGCGCGCGCTACCGTCCGACAGCCAGCCGTAGTCGCAGCGGTTAAGCCCCGCCCTCCAGGCGGCGTACAGGTGGCCGGGTGCCGCCAGCACGGCGCCGTGCCTCGGACACTCGTCCCGGGCCTCCTGCAGCGAGAGCTTGGCGGAGGACGGGAAGAAGACGAGTCCTGGAGGACGGAGACGTGTTTACTTTACTACATGTTTACTTTACTACGTGTTTACTTTACTACATGTTTACTTTACTACATGTTTACTTTACTACATGTTTACTTTACTACACGTTTACTTTACTACATGTTTACTTTACTACATGTTTACTTTACTATATGTTTACTACATGTTTACTTTACTACATGTTTACTTTACTACGTGCTTTACTACATGTTTACTTTACTACATGTTTACTTTACTACATGTTTACTTTACTACATGTTTACTTTACTACATGTTTACTTTACTACGTGTTTACTTTACTACATGTTTACTTTACTACGTGTTTACTTTACTACAGGTTTACTTTACTACGTGGCCCACCCCACCACACCCCACCACCCCACACCCCACACACGCCCACCCCACCACCCTGCTCCACCCCACCCCACCACACGCCCACCCCACCACACGCCCACCCCACCACGCACCACACGCCCACCCCACCACGCCACCCACCACAAGGCCCACCCACACGCCCACCCCACCCCACCGCCCACCCCTCCACCACCACGCCCACCCCACACACGCCCACCCCACCAACGCCCACCCCACCCAGCCCACCCCACCACACGCCCACCCCACCACCGCCCACCCCACCACCGCCCACCCCACCACCAGCCCACCCCACCACCCACCACCCACTGGCCCACCCCACCACACGCCCACCCCACCACACGCCCACCCCCACCACACGCCCACCCACCACCGCTCCACCCCACCACACGCCCACCTCACACGCCCACCCCACCCACACGCCCACCCCCACCCCACCCCACACGCCCACCCCACCACACGCCCACCACACGCCCACTCCCACACACAAGGCCCACCCCACACGCCCACCCCACCACACGCCCACCCCACGCCCCACCACGCCCACCCCACCACACGCCCACCCCACCACACGCCCACTCCCCACCACACGCCCACCCCACCACCACGCCCACCCCACCACCACGCCCACTCCCCACCACGCCCACCCCATCCACGCCCACCCCACCACGCGCCCACCCCACCACACGCCCACCCCACCACGCCCCACCCACACGCACCCCACCACGGTCACCCCACCAACGCCCACCCCACCACAGCCCACCCCACCACGCCCACCCCACCAAACGCCCACCCACCACCACGCCCACCCCACCACCCGCTCCACCCCACCACAGCCCACCACACGCCTCCACCCCCACGCCCACACGCCCACCCCACCACGCCCACCCCCACCACCGCCCACCCCACCACACCACCCACCCCACCACGCCCACCCCACCAACGCCCACCCCACCACACGCCCACCCCACCCCACTGCCCACCACACGCCCACCCCACCACCACGCCCACCCCACCCCACCCCACCACGCCCACCCCACCACGCGCCCACCCCACCACACGCGCCCACCCCACCACGCCCACCCCACCACGCCCACTCCCACTCCACCCCACCCACCACCGCCACCACCCCACCCACACGGCCCACCCCCACCACACGCCCACCCCACCACGCCCACCCACCACGCGCCCACCCCACCACGCCCACCTCACCACCACGCCCACCTTACCCACGCCCACCTGCACCACAGCCCACCCCACCACGCCACCACCCCACCACACGCTCCACCCCACCACACGCCCCACCCCACCACACGCCCACCCCACCACACGCCCACCCCACCACGCCCACCCACCACACGCCCACCCCACCACACGCCCACCCCACCACACGCCCACCCCACCACCCCACCCCACCACACGCCCACCCCACCACGCCCACCCCACCCACGCACCCCCACACGCCCACCACACGCCCACCCCACCACACGCCCACCCCACCACACGCCCACCCCACCACGCCCACTCCCCACGCCCACCACACGCCCACCCCACCACACGCCCACTCCCCACCACAGCCCCCACCACACGCCCACCCCACCACGCCCACCACACGCCCACCCCACCACCATTCCCACCCCACCCACACGCCCACCCCACCACGCCCACCTCACCACACGCCCACTCCCACCCACGCCCACCCCACCACGCCCACTCCCACCACGCCCACCCCACCCCACGCCCACCACACGCCCACCCCACCACGCCCACCCCACCCCACCAACGCCCACCCCACCACACGCCCACCCCACCCCACCGCCCACCCCACCACGCCCACTCCACCACGCCCACCCCACCACGCCCACCCCACACGCCCACCCCACCAGGCCACCCCACCACACGCCCACCCCACCACGCGCCCACCACACGCCCACCCCCACCCACGCCCACCCCACCACACGCCCACCCCACCACGCTCCACCCCCACCTGCCCACCCCACCACACGCCCACCCCACCACCACCACACGCCCACCCCACACGCCCACCCCACCCGCCCACGCCCACGCCCACCCCACCACGCCCACCCCACCACACGCCCACCCCACCACACGCCCACCCCACCGCCACGCCCACCCCACCACACGCCCACCCCACCGGCCACGCCCACTCACCACACGCCCACCCCACCACGCCCCCTCACCCCACGCCCACTCCCCACCACACGCCCACCCCCACCACGCCCACCCCACCACACGCCCACCCCACCACGCGCCCACCCCCACCACACGCCCACCCCACCACACGCCCACTCCCACCACACGCCCACCCCACCACACGCCCACCCCACCACGCCCACCCCCACCACTGCCCACCCCACCACACGCCCACCCCACCACACGCCCACCCCCACCACACGCCCACCCCACCATGCCCACCTCCCCACCACGCCCACCCCACCCACGCCCACCCCACCACACGCTCCACCCCACCACACGCCCACCCCACCACACGCCCACCACCACACGCCCACCCCACCACGCCCACCTCCCACCACACGCCCACCCCACGCCCACCCCACCACACGCCCACCCCACCACACGCCCACCCCACCACACGCCCACCCCACCCCACCACGCCCACCCCACCACGCCCACCCCACCACCCCACCCCACGCCCACCCCACCGCCCCACCCCACCCCACACGCCCACCCCCACCACACGCCCACCCCACCACGCCACCCCACCACACGCCCACCCCACCACACGCCCACCCCACCACACCCCACCCCACACGCCCACCCCACCACACGCCCACCCCACCACGCCCACCCCACACACGCCCACCCCACCACACGCCCACCCCACCGCCACGCCCACCCCACCACAAGCCCACCCCACCACACGCCCACCCCACCACACGCCCACCCCACCACGCCCACCTCCACCACACGCCCACCCCACCACACGCCCACCCCACCAAGGCCCACCCCACCAGCCCACCCCACCACGCGCCCCCACCACGCCCACCCCACCACGCCCACCACCACACGCCCACCCACACGCCCACCCCACCACGCCCACCACCACACGCCCACCCCACCACGCGCCCACCCCCACCACACGCCCACCACACGCCCACCCCACCCACACGCCCCACACGCCCACCACACGCCCACCTCCCCCACCCCACCACGCCCACCTCCCACAGGCCCACCCCACCACACGCCCACCCCACACGCCCACCCCACCACCACCACGGCCCACTCCACACGCCCACCCACATGTTTACCACCCCACCACTCACCCCACCAACACGCACGCCCACCCACGCCCACCTACCACGCCACCCCACCACACGCCCCACCACGGCCCACCCCACCCACCTCCCACCACGCCCACTTTCACCATGCCTTTTTACCACATGTTTACTTTTACTGTTTATTACTTTACAGGGTTTGTTTGTTTGTTTGTTTATTAGTTTCAGGGGGCCGACCTTAGATATTGTTTGTTTGTTTGTTTGTTAGTTTCAGGGGGCCGGCTTTAGCCATTGTTTGTTTGTTTGTTTGTTAGTTTCAGGGGGCCGGCCTTAGCCATTGTTTGTTTGTTTGTTTATTAATTTATTGTTTGTTTGTTTGTTAGTTGTTTGTTAGCCATTGTTTGTTTGTTTGTTAGTTTCAGGGGGCCGGCCTTAGCCATTGTTTGTTTGTTTGTTTGTTTGTTAGTTTCAGGGGAGGAAACTAGTTATAATATTGTTTGTTTGTTTGTTAGTTTATTGTTTGTTTGTTTGTTTGTTTGTTAGTTTCAGGGGGCCGGCCTTAGCCATTGTTTGTTTGTTTGTTTATTAATTTCAGGGGGCCGGCCTTAGCCATTGTTTGTTTGTTTGTTAGTTTCAGGGGGCCGGCCTTAGCTCCTGGCCAATAGGAAACTAGTTAAACTGACGCCAACAAAAAGTTCCAACATTCAGCGCCGTGCCTCCAGTCTTCATGCTAAGCTAACTGTAGCATGTCCGCTCCCCCGCGTGTCCTTCTTACCGTGGAGTTTATCGACGAAGCAGTACACGTCGTACTCCTCCGCCGGGTCGCGGACGCCGTACGTTCTGACCCCCGGTCGGCTCAGCAGGTCACCGGAACAGCCGGGGCGGGGCGCCGTGATCGGGTACCTGGACAGACAAAGGTCACCGGACAGGTCACGCTTACACATCACTGCCAACAACTAAGCGTCCTTGATGAGGACGGGGACACTAAGCGTCCTTGAGAGTGGACGGGGACACAAAGCGTCCTTGATGAGGACAGGGACACTAAGCGTCCTTGAGAGTGGACGGGGACACTAAGCGTCCTTGAGAGTGGTTGGGGACACTAAGCGTCCTTGATGAGGACGGGGACACTAAGCGTCCTTGAGAGTGGACAGGGACACTAAGTGTCCTTGATGAGGACGGGGACACTAAGCGTCCTTGAGAGTGGACGGGGACACTAAGCGTCCTTGAGAGTGGAAAGGGACACTAAGCGTCCTTGATAAGGACGGGGACACTAAGCGTCCTTGAGAGTGGACAGGGACACTAAGCGTCCTTGATGAGGACGGGGACACTAAGCGTCCTCGATGAGGACGGGGACACTCACCTGACGGAGCGGTCGGCGAGCCAGCCGGCGTCGCATTGGTCCAGCCCGTCCTCGAAGGCGGCCGCCAGCTGTCCCGGCGTGGCGATGGCGGCGCCGGCGCTGAGACACGCCCGCACCGCCGCAGGGAAGTCCAGCGTGTAGCGGCTGGCGTTCGCCCGGTAGTGGAACACCACACCTGGAGAGGAGCACAGGACTACATTACCCATGAGCCTCGGCTGCTCCGGAGAGGGGGGGGCAGAGGTTCATCAGAGAACGAGCTTCGTCATCAGCTGGAGTCCAAATGATCAACGCTGGTCTGGACACGGGCGCTTGTGTCCTCGCATGTCCCCTTGTTTCCTCTTGTGTCCCTTGTTTCCTCTTGTGTCCCCTTGTTTCCTCTTGTGTCCCCTTGTGTCCTCTTTTGTCCCCTCGTGTCCTCGCGTGTCCTCTCTCATCCTCTCATTATTTTGAACTCGTTGGTCTCGTCCTCTCGGGTCCTGTTCTCCTGTTCCTGAGTCCCCACGCGGCCATGCTCTACCTCCACCTGTAGGTGGTGCTCTACCTCCACCTGTAGGAGGTGCTCTACCTCCACCTGTAGGTGGTGCTCTACCTCCACCTGTAGGTGGTGCTCTACCTGACTGGACTCGTGCGTCTCCTGTTGACGTCTCCAGACATTCTTTCCCCTCAGAAACCGGAGCGCTCGGCCATCAACGCTCAACAACGGAGGGAGCCGTCTGAGCCTCCGCCCCCCCGCCCGGCGTCCTCGTGTCCTCGGCTCCTTTGTCCTCGGCTCCTCGTGTCCTCGGCTCCTTTGTCTGTCCCGGCAGACGGAGAGGACGTGAATAGACCCTGAGCCGGTCAATGGACAGCTGTGGGTCACAGGGAGGTCTTTGTGTGGAGCCGCCGACAAAGATCCTCAGAGGGACCGGGGGGTGGGGGGGGGGGGGGAGTCATCAAGTGGACGACCAATCAGGTGCAGGCCAGGGTCACAAGGGGTTAGTTCGGGTACCTGGTAGGTTCTGTCCCGCTGGGTTTCATCTCTTTGGGTTTGGGATTGACCCCGACGGGGTCAGAGGTCAGCAGGCCCGTCAGAGGGTTGGCGGTTCAACCCTCAGCCAATGTGTCCTTGAGCAAGACACTGAACACTGAACCCTGAACCCTGAACCCCTGTAGCTGTGTGAATTTAACATGATGAACTTTGGATAAAAAGCTCTGCTAAATGTAAAGTAATATAATATAAAGTAATATAAAGTAAAGTAATATAATATATATAGTAATATAATATAAAGTAATATAATATATAAAGTAATATAATATAAAGTAATATAAAGTAAAGTAATATAATATATAAAGTAATATAATATATATTAAGTAATATAATATAAAGTAGTATAAAGTGAAGTAATATAATATATATAAAGTAATAAAAAGTAAAGTAATATAATATAAAGTAATATAATATAAAGTAATATAATATAGAGTAATATAAAGTAAAGTAATATAATATAAAGTAATATAATCTAAAGTAATATAAAGTAATTTAAAGTAATATAATATAAATTTATGTAAAGTAATATAATATAAAGTTATATAAAGTAAAGTAATATAATATAAAGTTATGTAAAGTAATATAATATAAAGTAAAGTAATATAAAGTAATATAAAGTAGTGTAATATAAAGTAATATAAAGTAAAGTAATATAATATAAAGTAATATAATATAAAGTAAAGTAAAGTGGTGTGATGGATCTCTTCAGACGGTCATGTGACCGGTGGAGGTGGAGCGTTTGTTTTACCCACCGGTGACGTGGAGGCGGGTGGTGTCCTGCGTGGCCTCCATCCCGTGCATCACCTCACAGCGGTACAGCCCGGCGTCGCCGGCCCGGAGCCGCTCCACGGCCAGGGAGGCGTCGCCGGCCGGCCGGGTCGGCACCGACGCCCGGCTCATGTAGGCCTGCCCCACCTTCAGCACGCCGCCCTGCGCCACCAACACCACCTCCTCCTGCCCGTCCTCCTGCAGCTTGGTCCATTTGATCCTCAGCGCCTCCCCGGGGCCCGGCGTGGAGGAGAACCGGCACGGCAGAACCACACGGCCCGCCAACGAGCCGCTCCTCTGCAGAGTCACGGGGGGAGCTGCCAAACAGGAACACCGTGACCCAACCAGAGGTGACCTCTGACCTCCTGGTCCAGACCCACCACAGGAACAACAGAACCACCAGAACCACAAGAACCACAGGAACACCAGAACCACAAGAACACCAGAACCACAAGAACCACGCGCAGGAAGAAGATGTGGAGATAAAAGAGGAGGAGATCAAAGATGAGGGAAAAAAAGTACAGCTGCATTCTCACTCCTGACCACCAGGGGGCGACTCCGCTGGTTGTATAGAAGTCTTATTATTATCAGAATGCCGTGACACGTGAGATCTGTGGACTTTAAAGTGTTTTGGGGGTTTATGGATTAAATTAAATAGAAAGTTTAAACATATTTAAATTCTCTTGAGTTGATTAAATAACTTTGAGTCTTTTGTACCTGAAGAATGTTCAGTTCAAACTTTTCTCCAACTGGCAGCGAACACAACAGCAATCAAGACCCTGGCTCCACGAGTGAGTGAGTGAGTGAATGTGTGTGTGTGTGTGTGTGTGTGTGTGGGGGGGGTGTGAGAGAGACCGTGGGTGTGTGTGTTTTGGAGGAATAATCACTTTCCACTTTGTCATATTTGGACCTGCAGTGTGTTATATCATGTGTCAGAGTGAGGAAGAGGAAGAGAGAGAGAGAGGAAGACAAGCGAGAAGAAGAGGACAAGTGAGAGAAAGAGAAGAAGAGAGAGGAAGAGGATAAGAGAGGAAGAGGAGGAAGAGGAAGGTGACTCACCTGGTGGAGGACGAGCGGCGCTCAGACACACGAGGCTCAGCAGGTGTGAGAGGAGCAGAGGAAACATCTCACAGGTCTGGAGACGGAGGGGGAGGAGTCAGTGATGATGGGGAGGAGTCAGTGAGGAGGGGGAGGAGTCACTGATGATGGGGAGGAGTCAGTGAGGAGGGGAGGAGTCAGTGAGGAGGGGAGGAGTCAGTGAGGAGGGGAGGAGTCAGTGATGATGGGGAGGAGTCAGTGAGGAGGGGAGGAGTCAGTGAGGAAGGGGCGGAGTCAGTGATGATGGGGAGGAGTCAGTGAGGAGGGGAGGAGTCAGTGATGATGGGGAGGAGTCAGTGAGGAGGGGAGAAGTCAGTGAGGAGGGGGAGGAGTCAGTGATGATGGGGAGGAGTCAGTGAGGAGGGGAGGAGTCAGTGAGGAAGGGGAGGAGTCAGTGATGATGGGGAGGAGTCAGTGAGGAGGGGAGGAGTCAGTGATGATGGGGAGGAGTCAGTGAGGAGGGGAGGAGTCAGTGAGGAGGGGGAGGAGACAGTGATGATGGGGAGGAGTCAGTGAGGAGGGGAGGAGTCAGTGAGGAGGGGAGGAGTCAGTTATGATGGGGAGGAGTCAGTGAGGAGGGGAGGAGTCAGTGATGATGGGGAGGATTCAGTGAGGAGGGGAGGAGTCAGTGATGATGGGGAGGAGTCAGTGATGATGGGGAGGAGTCAGTGAGGAGGGGAGGAGTCAGTGAGGAGGGGGAGGAGTCAGTGATGATGGGGGAGGAGTCAGTGAGGAGGGGGAGGAGTCAGTGATGATGAGGGAGGAGTCTGTGAGGAGGTGAGGAGGGGGAGGAGTCAGCGATGAGGGGGAGGAGTGATGAGGTATTTCTAACTGTTTATCTGACGAACAGAAACTATTAGTCAATAAAAATGAATCTGCAGCTATTTGATGATTTATAATTTTAGATATTTATAATATTTGTTATACAGTGTTGTTGTTGTTGTTGTTGGTGGAACAACAAAATAGTTTAAACCAATAAATCAGCTGCAGATGCATCACAGT
The DNA here is from genome assembly GCA_036178185.1 of Liparis tanakae. NCBI lineage: Eukaryota > Metazoa > Chordata > Actinopteri > Perciformes > Liparidae > Liparis > Liparis tanakae. The sequence continues at coordinate 18,643,290 of CM070090.1, read as the reverse complement.
GAACATAATAATAAGAGTTATTTAATCATTTATTATTTATATTATTACTATATTATATATTTTACTGATCGCACTAACTCTCCTCCTGTGAGGGCGCTTCATGCTGCGCTCTGATTGGCTCTTAACTCGTGATGTCACAGAAACTTTCCTCCAGCAGTGAAGAAACATCAACACGACATCATGATGAGGAACACATACTCTACTTTTTACTCTACTTTATACTCTACTATATACTCTACTTTATACTCTACCGTATGCTCTACTTTATACTCTACTTTATACTCTACTGTATACTCTACTTTATACTCTACCGTATACCCTAATTTATACTCTACTGTATACTCTACTTTATACTCTACTTTATATTATACTTTACACTATACTGTATACTCTACTTTATACTCTACTTTATACTCTACCATATACTTTACTTTACACTCTACTTTACACTATACTCTACTTTATACTCTACTTTATACTTTCCACTCTACTTTATACTTCATATTTTACTTTATACTTTACTATATACTCTACTTTATACTTTACTGTATACCCTACACTCTACTTTATACTTTGTTGTATACTTTACTTAAATTATATAAATACACTTTATATCCTTAAATATGAATAAACTTTACTTATTTAAATAATATAAATATACTTTATTTACATTGCTAGGAACACATTGTCTTATTTAATGAATAAACAAACAGTTCTTCCCATTGAAGCAGAAACCAGAACATTACAAACACAATTCATCGTACAGATGGTTCTGAGTACTCTGCCTACACATTATATGTTATATACATAAACTATCACATGTATACCTCGCAGTATTTTAACCCAACACTCAATCAATTATCGTCTTTGAGTACCTTGAAAAGCGCTATATAAATAGTATGTATTGTTATTATTATTATAAGTCTCTGAACAATGACTTGGATCACTTTCAGGGTCTGACCATTGATCTCCTGTGTAGTTTAATATTTAATATTTCCTCACCTGGCGATCAATAAATAATTCGCTCCGCTCGAGTCCTCCAGAGGTCCAGAGGTCCCGGATGTGGCTCGTCGCTGCTCCTCGTTCCTGCGAGTTCAAATCCCGCGAACACGCGCTGGTATCCAGGCTCAGAGGGAGGGGCGCGCGTGTGCGCACGCACCCCGTAACACACCGCCCAGCGCTGGGGGGGCGGGGGGGGGGACGCGGGGGGAGGAGGAGAGAGAAGGGGAAGCCCAGTGGGACAGACGTTCAGGGTCCCTCCTCTACTGTCACTCCTTTAGTGCAAAAACACCACAAAACCACAAAAACACCACAAGGTGTTAAACGGCAGTCTTTTGGTCCTAGTGGTCCAGGTCCTATTGGTCCAGGTCCTAGTGGTCCAGGTCCAGGATCACCAGGTCCTGCTCCTGGTGGTCCTGCTCCTAGTGGTTCAGGTCCTGGTGGTCCTTCTCCTAGTGATTTTGTTCCTCGTCGACTTTCATCGTTAATATTTAACGAGCGACATGTGAAAAACCTGTTGGGACCACGTCACGTCAGGAGCGGCCCGGTACCGGGCCGGAGGATCTGAATCCAGAACCGGACCGGTCCAGTAGCGTCTGAGTCCTGAGAAAGAAGACCCTCCACGTGCTCCGTAGGACCATGGCTCTGGCAACACGGGATCCTCATCATGGAGAACCGGGAAGCGGCTCTGACCCGTTGGTTCTGACCCGTTGGTTCTGACCCGTCAGAACCAACGTTCTGACCCGACAGTTCACGACAAAATACACAAACAATCGGAGAATTTCAGGTTCAACAGTTTATTGGTTCAAATGTTAACAACAAGGTCGTAAACATCACAACTAAATACAAAAACTACGAGTTTAAAAAATACATTCTGATTCAGACGAGAACTGAACCAGAACCAGGAGAAGAGTCCTTCAGGTGGTCCTAGTCCTCCTGAAGGATCTACGAGTCCTTCAGGTGGTCCTAGTCCTCCTGAAGGATCTACGAGTCCTTCAGGTGGTCCTAGTCCTCCTGGAGGATCTACGAGTCCTTCAGGTGGTTCCAGCCCTCTTCTGGGGTTCCTTTAGGTAGTCCTACCGTTCCTTTGAGACCTTTCGGGGGTTCTAGCGACCCCTTTGGTATTGAGGGATCCTTCAGGTGATTCAATTAGTCCTTTAAGAGGTACTAAGGTTTCTAAGGGGGGTTCTTGGCATTATATTTGATGTTCTAGGTGGTTCTCCGGATGTTCAGGATCCTTGAGGTTTAACACCTTCATCTGGACTCGAGGTGATTGTTGGTAGGACTTGTTTCACTGAAGCAGGTCCTTTGTTCCTCACCCATCTGTATCTAGGTCCAGAACCAGGACCTCCAGGACCTCCAGGACCTCCTACGGTGGTTGTCCTTCTCCTTCACAAGTCCCTCTAGACCAGGAGAACCTGAGCTCCCTGGAGCCACTCAGAAGTCATCAAACAGGTCTTCTGCTGCGTCAGGGGAGCGTTGAGGGGGGGTCTGCTTACTGGGTCCTTTAGGGGGGGCGGTCCTGTGCAACACACACACACACACACACACACACACACACACACAGGTCAGGGGCTAATGAGGCTGGTTTACAGGAGTTCTCCTGTTGAGACGGGAAGTGTATCATGTGGCCCATAAGGATCCCGACCAGAAACACATGGGCAACTTCTATACCTGTGTGTGTGTGTGAGAGAGTGTGTGTGTGTGTGTGTGAGAGAGTGTATGTGTGTGTGTGTGTGTGTGTGTGTGTGTGTTTGTGGCCTCGTATAAGCTTCCTGAGCTTGTATGGAACAACTTGGGATGTTTAGGAGTTAGGAAACAAGAACATAGGAGAAGGATGAAGGAAGCATCACGGTGGGAAGCAAAGAGGGGAAGACGGGACCAGAACCAGCCCGCTGGTCTACAGGTCAACTGGTCTACAGGTCTACAGGTCAACTGGTCTACAGGTCTACAGGTCAACAGGTCTACAGGTCAACTGGTCTACAGGTCAACTGGTCTACAGGTCTACAGGTCAACTGGTCTACAGGTCTACAGGTATACAGGTCAACAGGTCTACAGGTCTTCACCCTCGAGGCTGCTATGAAGGACTCAAAGGACCCAACAGTTTGTCATCCTGTGAAGTTCTGGAATCTTCTCGTCATTCTAGAGGTTCATGTCTCTTTAAGAGGTCCAATGGATCCACAAGGGGTTCTGGAGATCCATTAGGAGGCTCTCGGGTTGGTTCAGGTGGTTCTAGCAATTATGTAGAATGTTCTGGGGATCCTTTGGGTTCTCAAAGGATCATACGGGATCCTTCAGGAGGTTCTAACAACCATTAAACATCATCTAGCTCCTTTGAGGTCTTCTAGGGACCTGAAGATCAGTCTGGGATCCTCTAGACATCAAAACCACTTCAACACATGAAGCAGAGACTTCTATACAACCAGAGGAGTCGGACAGAGAACAAAAGTAAATATGACGCCTCTGGAAATAGCCCCCCCCCGACTGACAAACCTAAATACCAGTCAACCCTGAAGTCCGCCAACTATCCGGAGGAGCAACTCCAGCTCGAGTCCCAAGTTGCGTTCAGGGACCGGAGGACACGACCGCGCTGTAACGAGGCTCAGCTGGGTGGAAACGAGGCCCTGAGCCTCCAACCCGTCTCCAACTGCACGACGAGCTGGGACCGGTTAGGGGGAACAAGAGGCCCGTTCAGGGGGGCCACAGGGCTGTCCCCATGGACGCCAATTATGAGCTCAAGTAACTGAACAAGCTCAGTGGACCAAACAGAAGGGACTGGTTCTGCTGGACCGTAATGGTTCTGCTGGACCGTGTTGGGTCTGTTGGACCATGGTGGTTCTGTTGGACCGTGTTGGGTCTGTTGGACCGTGTGGGGTCTGTTGGACCATGGTGGTTCTGTTGGACCATGGTGGTTCTGCTGGACTTCTGAGCGTTCTCCTTCAACCAGAAGCACTTCTCTGTCTCCATTTCGCTCAGCTAGTGAACCGTCACCATGGCGACCTCGTGATGCGGCTCGGGTCGTCTTCTTCTTTCATCTCTGAGTTAGAGTTCCACGTAGGAAACAATGAATGAGTTAAAATACACAACCGGGGGGGGGGCTGACAGCCATCTGCATGTGGCACAGCTTACAGTCACTGGCACTCACTGGAGCCTGGACTCGGTTCACCCCCCCCCCCCCACCCCCGTTAGAAACAAAGTCAGATTGAGATGCGTCTTTGTCTTCCTAAAGACATCCAAAAAAAGAATCTGGCAGAAGAGACACAGAGGCACTGTGAAGCTCTAGGAGGGAGGAGGCGAAGGAGGGAGTCAAAGCTTTAGGAGGGAGGAAACAAATGAGAGTCAAAGCTTTAGGAGGGAGGAAACGAAGGAGAGTGTCAAAGCTTTAGGAGGGAGGAAACAAAAGAGAGTCAAAGTGTTAGGAGGGAGGAAACGAAGGAGACAGTTGACTCTTTAGGAGTGAGGAAGCGAAGGAGAGAGTCAAAGCTTTAGGAGGGAGGAAACGAAGGAGAGACTCAACTCTTTAGGAGGGAGGAAACGAAGGAGAGTCTTCCTGTCCTAAGACCTTAGATGCTAGCGCTCGGGCGTCTTCAGGGTGAAACCTCTTCCGTGAGCCGAGGGTCTCAACACGCGGCCCCCTGACGGTCCCCAGACCGCGTGTTGAGACCCGCCGCTGCCTCCTGGTGGTTTCCACTCATTAGTGGAGCCGAGGGTCCCCATAAAAGGTCTGCTCGTCCCCAGCTGGTCCGCCTGGAGCCTCCGGGAGGCGGGTGGAGGCGGGTGGAGGCGGGTGGAGGCCATAAAGCTGCAGCACCAGCAGTAAAAAGGTTGAAGGCTGTAAACGGGACGACAGCAGAAAGGCGCCTGCAGGTGAGCAGCTGGGCGTCGCCTCGGGTGGAAACTTCTTCTTCTTCGAGTCCAGGGAGCTTCAGACAACATGAAGATGGCGGCGTGTACACGGCCGCCATCTTGGTTTCTTTTGCAACCAGTGAACAGGAAGTGACCACATCTGGACTGGGGAGGAGCGACGTCTGAATGCAACATGATCTGAAGTCGCTTTGGATAAAACCAGCAGCTAAGTGACATGTAGTAGAGTATTATACGTCTGGTGTCGACCTGTCAATCGCCCTGTAGCCCCGCCCCCCATCCGAGGTTCTGGACACAAAGAACCAGATGTAAACAATGAAGTGCTTTAAAATAGATTTTAGAGACACACCTCCTCCTCTGGGCGCGCGGAGGCTCCGCCCCTTTGACCGGGGGGGCCTCGAGGTGACGGACGCGGCGCTTGCGACTCGGGGCCACGTCCGTGAGGTCCTTCAGGCCGTCGTCCAATGGGCTCGCAGCAGAGCGTCCTGAGGACACATGGGACGTGTTCAGTGTCCCGGGTGTTGACGTTCTTTCGGGATCAACATGTTTACATGTAAACAACTCTGAAGTCTAGGAGTCACGCTCCTCTGCTGTTTACAGCGCCATTGTTTGTTTGTATACAAACCAAAAGACAAGAAATATTTGACCATTTTTGACCAGATGCGTTGACACAAACACATAAAGACAAGAAGAAGGAGAGAACATGAGGAAGGAGAGAACATGAGGAAGGAGAGAACATGAGGAAAGAGAGAACATGAGGGGAAGGAGAGAACATGAGGAAGGAGAGAACATGAGGAAGGAGAGAAAGAGAGAACATGAGAGGAAGGAGAGAAGGAGAGATCATGAGAGGAAGGAGAGAACATGAGGGAGGAGGAGAGAACATGAGAGAAGGAGATCATGGGAGAAGGAGAGAACGTGAGAGGAAGGAGAGATAATGAGAGAAGGAGAAAACATGAGAGGAAGGAGAGAACATGAGAGGAAGGAGAGAAGGAGAGATCATGAGAGGAAGGAGAGAACATGAGGGAGGAAGGAGAGAACATGAGAGAAGGAGATCATGGGAGAAGGAGAGAACATGAGAGGAAGGAGAGATAATGAGAGGAAGGAGAGAACATGAGAGGAAGGAGAGAAGGAGAGATCATGAGAGGAGAGATCATGAGAGGAAGGAGAGAACATGAGGAAGGAGAGAACATGAGAGAAGGAGAGAACATGAGGAAGGAGAGAACATGAGAGGAAGGAGAGAACATGAGAGAAAGAGAGAACATGAGAGGAAGGAGAGAACATGAGAGGAAAGAGAGAACATGAGAGGAAGGAGAGAACATGAGAGGAAGGAGAGAGAACATGAGAGGAAGAGGAAGGAACATGAGGAAGGAGAGAACATGAGAGAAGGAGAGAACATGAGGAGGAGAGAATCATGAGAAGGAGAGAAGGAGAGGAGAGAACATGAGGGAAGAGAGGAAGAGAGAACATGAGAGGAAGGAGAGAACATGAGAGAAGGAGAGAGCATGAGAGGAAGGAGAGAACATGAGGAAGGAGAGAACATGAGGAAGGAGAGAAGGAGAGATCACGAGAGAAGGAGAGAACATGAGAGGAAGGAGAGAACATGAGAGGAAGGAGAGAACATGAGGGGAAGGAGAGAACATGAGCGAAGGAGAGAACATGAGGAAGGAGAGAACATGAGAGGAAGGAGAGAACATGAGAGGAAGGAGAGAAGGAGAGATCATGAGAGGAAGGTGAGAACATGAGGGAGGAAGGAGAGAACATGAGGAAGGAGAGAACATGAGGAAGGAGAGAACGCCACGTGACCACGGGGAATCCTCAGGGTTAAAGTTCTTTAACTTATTGAGGGGCGTCGCCGCCGGAGCAGCTGCACATCTTCAGAAACCATGGCAACAGACCAATAGGAGTTTCTTGCTGGATATTTATTCCCGTGCAGAGACTCCATCAAGTCCTCCACACGGAGGAGGAGCTCTTTCCTTCTGCTGCTCCTGCTCCTCCTCCTCCTCCATACAGAGGAGGAGCACTTCTCCTTCTGCTGCTTCACAGCGGGGCTCCGCCCCTTTTCCCCGTCCTCTAAGAGGCTTGAATCCTAAAATCTCAGCCTGGAAACATTCCTGAAAATGCCCTGTGACATCAGCAGCAGCTGAAGCTCCTCCTCCTCTCCTCTCCTCTCCTCTCCTCTCCTCCTCCTCTCCTCTCCTCCTCCTCCCCTCCTCCTCCTCCCCTCCTCCTCCCCTCCCCCTCCTCTCCTCTCCTCCTCCTCCTCCTCCTCCTCCCCTCCCCCTCCCCCTCCTCCTCCTCCTCCTCTGCTCCTCCTCCTCCTCTCCTCCTCTCCTCCTCCTCCTCTGCTCCTCCTCCTCCTCCTCTCCTCCTCTAACCCTAACCCTTAACTGGAGCAGAACTAAACACACACACATTCTATGACGCAACGCGCCTCCTCCTGAAGCCCAGGAGGCGCTCGGCTCCTCGGTGACGTCATGGCTCCGCCTCCGTGTGCTCTCGGTTCCCATGACGACGTGGTAACCGTAGTAATATTGAGGTATAATGAATGAACCCGAAGCGGCTTCAGGACATCACGCTTCATCTCTCTGGAGAATGAACCTCTTTAATACTTTACACTAGAATCTCTAAATGCACGATGACGGTCAGGTGACGTCATCTTTCACTCAGCGATGACGTCATCTTTCACTCAGCGATGACGTCATCTTTCACTCAGCGAGCAGAGCGTAAAGTTTGACACTAAATGATGCTTGTGGAAACATGTTTAATGAGACGGCAAGAATAAAACGTTTATAAGCTTCGATTTCGTTGATTCTTCTGAAGGAAGAGTCCCACGATGCGTTCAGGGACCGTCGGAAAGATCAAAACTCTTTCCATGATGTTGTTGTTTTGTTGATTGTTTAAAGAAAACAAACTTATTTGGGGCTCAGAGAGTGAACCAGGAAATATGCACAATGTCAGTATATATATATATATATTAGGGCTGTCAGCGTTAACGCGTTAATCTATGCGATTAATTTGGCCGCGTTAACACACTAAAATATTTTAACGTAATTAACGCAACTTTGTTTACTTCCGGTGTTCGTTGATGTTTTTGCACTTTTCTGAGTGTCAAGCCGGGGCAGTGTGTCTGACACTGTTTCCGTTTTATAAACTATGAGTTTTCCGCGAAAATACCGAGCAGAAATCAGTTTAAACTCGTGGATTAATAAATCGGGTTTCCTCCTCGCTCCTTCTCCCTCCCGGCTGCTGCTCCACTCCACAGACACACACAGACGTGTCGGTGACGCGGCACAGAAAGAACTCGTCACACGAAACCTTCACTGTGATTGGTCAATCCGTTTGTCTGTCAACATTTTGTGTAATCCTTTTTTTAATCGATTGACAGCCCTAATATATATATATATATATATATATATATATATATATATATATATATATATATATATATATATATATATGAGGAGACTTACCTGGAGTCGGTGCAGTGGAGGCCGGAGTCGCCTCCTCTGGCTCTTCATCAGTGCTCCCTCCATAGTCCTCCTCCTCCTCCTCCTCCTCCTCCTGCTCCTCCTCCCTGTGTTCCGGGCCTTCAGAGCTACAACAGATGAATTCCCTCTCGATGAGCAGCGTGAGACTCGGGTCACGTGACCTTCAGAGGACCTGAGTCACGCAGCTCTTAAGCAATTTGTTGAGCAACTTTAAATGTGTGGAGTCGTGTTGCTGACTCATCGGTCCTGAAGACCCCGAAGTTAAGGGAAGTGGAAGCGTCAGTCAAAAGGTGAAACACCTTAAACTAGTCAGTTAGTTAAACTAACTAGTTAGTTGGTTAAACTAACTAGTTAGTTAGTTAAACTAGTCAGTTAGTTAAACTAGTCAGTCAGTTAAACTATTCAGTTAGTTAAACTGGCCAGTCAGTTAAACTAACTAGTCAGTTAGTTAAACTAACTAGTCAGTTATACTAACTAGTCAGTTATACTAACTAGTTAGTTAAACTAACTAGTTAGTTAGTTAAACTAGTCAGTCAGTTAAACTATTCAGTTAGTTAAACTGGCCAGTCAGTTAAACTAACTAGTTAGTTAAACTAACTAGTTAGTTAAACTAGTCAGCCAGTTAGTTAAACTAGTCAGTTAGTTAAAATGGTCAGTCAGTTAAATTAACTAGTCAGTTAGTTAAACTAACTAGTCAGTCAGTTAAATTAGTCAGTCAGTTAAACTAGTCAGTCAGTTGAACTGGTCAGTCAGTTAGCAAATAGTTGAAATGAAATAAAAGCAGTTGACGTGCTGAATACAAAGACATGAAAGCAGTTGAAGGTCGGTTGACGTTTCAGAACCCAGTAGGAGGTTCTCCGGCGGTTCTAGCGGGCCGTGGGTACCTGGTGTCCTGCAGGCGCGTCAGCGTATCCTGGAGGCTCCGGATCTTGGCCTTCTTCTCATTCAGAACCAGAACAAACCGAGAGTACAGTTCCGCCTCCAGAACCTCTTTACCCCCAGCATACCGCTGCAGCCTGGTGGAGACGGGAACACACACACACACATGCGCACACACACATGCTGTGTTTACCGGGTCTGGTGGTTCTTTGTGTACAGGTTCTGGTGGTTCTGTGTTATTTGTTCTGGTGGTTCTGTGTTTACAGGTTCTGGTGGTTCTGTGTTATTTGTTCTGGACTCTGGAGGTTCTGTGTTTACAGGTTCTGGTGGTTCTGGTGGTTCTGTGTTATTTTTTCTGGTAGTTCTGTGTTTACAGGTTCTGGTGGTTCTGTGTTATTTGTTGCAGAGGTTCTGTTTACTCTGCCGTGATACGTTGCTGTTCTCCTCTCAGTCTTTGGTTCTCCTCCTCCAGGTTCTGGTTGTGGTTCTTCAGCGAGTTCCCCCTCTGCAGACTGTGGATCAGTAACTCTCTCACCGCCTCCGCCGGCTCGGGGACGAGCTCCAGCCGAGCAGAGCCCAACCGGAACTGGAAGAGGAAGAGGAGGATTAAAAACAGGAGCTCGCTGTGACGTCTACAGTAATAAGTCTGGTACCGTCACAACGAGTCTCTCTCTCTCTCTCTCTCTCTACTGCTGTGTGTTCTCCAGATATTACTTCACCACTTCTTAGAAACATTGAGTCAATAACCTGGAAAACCCTCGTGAGGGAGACACACACACACACACACACACACACACACACACACACACACACACACACACACACACCTTCACACTTCTGTAAATCTTCTTTAGGCCCAGAAGCTTTGACTCATTTCCTCTTCACAGAATTCACGTTTCCATTGGCTCATACCCGTTGCCGTGGCAACAAGGTTGTGTTGCTGCTGAAGTGTTACCACATTATCAAAATAGTTGATGATTGGTTTTGTTACTCAACAGCTCGTTCTACCAGACCAGAGATCTTCCTCTCACTGCGGGGTCCCTCAAGGCTCTGTCCTGGGTCTCCTCTTCCTCTCACGATGGGGTCCCTCAAGGCTCTGTCCTGGGTACCCTCCTCTTCCTCTCACAACGGGGTCCCTCAAGGCTCTGTCCTGGGTACCCTCCTCTTCCTCTCACAACGGGGTCCCTCAAGGCTCTGTCCTGGGTCTCCTCCTCTTCCTCTCACAACAGGGTCCCTCAAGGCTCTGTCCTGGGTCCCCTTCTCTTCCTCTCACTACTGGGGTCCCTCAAGGCTCTGTCCTGGGTACCCTCCTCTTCCTCTCATGACGGGGTCCCTCAAGGCTCTGTCCTGGGTACCCTCCTCTTCCTCTTACGACGGGGTCCCTCAAGGCTGTCCTGGGTACCCTCCTATTCCTCTCACTGCAGGGTCCCTCAAGGCTCTGTCCTGGGTACCCTCGTCTTCCTCTCACTACGCCTGTGTGTGTATGTGTGCACCACTCACCGAGATGTCCTTCTGGACCTTCTCGTACGCCAGCGTGACGGTGGCGTGGCGGCCGGGTGGAGGCGGAGTCAGGGTGAAGCTGTAGGAGCTCTCGGCCTCCGTCAGCGCCTGATGGAGGTCCAGGACGTAGCGCTCCATCTGCATCTCCAGCTCCTCCGCCTCCTCCCTCACCTTCCCCTCGCTCACTGGGGAGAGAGAGAGAGAGAAAAAAAGGTTTACAGGTGAGAAGTGTGTGCGTGTGTGTGTGTGTGTGTGTGTGTGTGTGTGTGTGTGTGTGTGTGTGTGTGTGTGTGTGTGTGTGGTCCAACAGGTGAGCGTAAATCAGGAGATGCCATGTGACCTGTGAGCTCATGAGGTTACCGTCTCCTCTCCAGGCATCCTGCCCGTCAGTCAGCAGCAGCTGGAAGCCGGAGGCTAAGCCCCGCCCACTCCAGTCCACCCGCAGGAAGTAAGAGGAGTCAGGCTGCGACGAGACGCGGACGCCGCGCACAGACACGCTCATTCCTGCAGACGAGCACAATATATATATATATATATATATATATATATATATATACACACATACTGATGTACTAATACACAGCCTCTCCTTAGGATTACAGTACTACTACCATCACAGTAAAGGTACTATTACTTGATGTAGTAAAGGTACTAATACTTGGTGTAGTAAAGGTACTAATACTTGGTGTAGTAAAGGTACTAATACTTGGTGTAGTAAAGGCACTAATACTTGGTGTAGTAAAGGTACCAATACTTGATGTAGTAAAGGTACTAATACTTGATGTAGTAAAGGTACTAATACTTGGTGTAGTACTTCCTCTCCTCAGTCAGACAGAATGTAAACAAAGACGCGGAAGCTGCGACCCGTTTGAGGAGAAGCGAAGAACAAGAACAGCACCGTCCTTTAACAACAACAACAACAACAACAACAACAACAACAACAACCACCACAACAACAACAACAGGAACAACAACAACAACTACCTCATGATGTTGTTTCTCACCTAAAGCTTCTCCTGCTGGCGGTTTGTTTCCAGGAGTGAATCTTTAATATCATCAACTCACTTCCTGGACGCGGCTCCACGTCATCATCACGCGACAGAGCCGGTTTAACAGCAGCCGGTTCAGAGACTGTGGAGCCTTTCATCTCACCGCCCGGTTCAGTTCAAACATCTCTGTGTACGACATCTAAATATGCAGGGTACATACGTATATACGTATATATGTACAAATTATATTGGTATATATTTACAAATTACATAGGTGTATATATATATATATATATATATAAATATATATATATAAATATAAATATACATGTATATACACATATATACATATGTATATATATATGTATAATATATATATATAAGTATATTTATATATATATATATATGTATATTATATACATATATATGTATGTGCATATATATATATATATATATATAGTATAACTATATTTATATATATGTACTATATAATTATATATATATATATTATATAATTATATTTATATATATATATATATTATATACATATATATGTGTATATATATATATATATATATATATATATATCATATGTATACTATATCATTATATTTATATATATATGTAAATTATATACATATATATATATATATATATATATATTTATATATATATATATATATATATATATGAGCAGAGGTATGGTCAGTCAGTGGGAGTTAAGCAGAGCCATGCTCGCCTGCGGCCCCGTGTCGTCTCCAGTAGAGCCACACGGGGCCTTCAGGTTCTCTGTCATTACGCCTCACTTTCATCTGGGAGCTGCTCGGGTCCTTCCGCCTCTTCAGGGACCGTCCGACACGCGAGCACCAACTAGTACACTAACCACTTCCAACTCCGTCTTCGGGTAACGAGCATTTCCTGTCTGCACAGGGCGACTCCTCTGGTTGTATAGAAGTCTATGCTTCAGCTGTTTTTTTTGTTTCTAATAAACCAAATTGTTTTATTCTTTAACTGTAGCGAGAGGACCAATCAGGTTTCTATTACATCGCCATGGAAACGTTCATTAGGCACGACAGATCTAGAGTCTGGGGGGGCGACGAGGGTCCTGGGGGATCCTCGGTATTTACTGATAAAGAGGAGCTGACGTTTTATTGTTTAGACATTTAAAGTCAGATTTGTTTTGTTCCATCTGAAGGAAGTTATGAGTCAAAACAAACTTCCTTTGTCTTATAGTCAATAATAATAATAATAATAATAATAATCTTCTTGATGGGCAGAAGATCATTTCAGGAGGTCAGTGGAGGTCGATGTTCAGGAGATGGTCACCTGGACGTTGATCTCCATCTCGGACCAATGAGGTCGGACCGGTTCGACCTCTGGGGGTCTCCATGGAGACGACAACGAGATGGTTCAGTCCGTTTGAGTGTTGAGCAATCCAGAACCCAGACCTCCACCCAGATAACTGGATCCAGGAGACTCAGTGAATGAAGCCTCTGTGCTTTCTCTCACTCTCTCTCTCTCTCTCTCACTCACACTCACACACACACACACACACACACACACACACACACACACACACACGTTGTGCAATCAGCCTGTGAGCTGGCAGCTGTCTGGCTGCAGTTTGCCTCACTGAGGGAGACTGGGGGAAGGGGGGGGGGTGATGATGTCATCTCTCCGACGTTGCAGAGAAGAACAAACATGAAGACTAACGAGGAGATTGAGCATCAAACACAGACGTGCGTTTGTGTGTAGAGGATTATGTCGTTGTTTATTTATTTGAAATGTGTTTTTGTTTTCACCGGATGAGTTTAAACATCTTTCAGATCTCTAAATAAAAAAACAAGACATTTCTTTAACTTTCTGCTTCCACAGGAACAGATAAACATCTGGACCCTGAACGCACCACAGAGATCCCTCCTCCTTCTCCTCCTCTCTGAGATGAAGATCCCTCCACTTCTCCCATTTGTTAGTAAACAATCAGCTGAAAAACCAACAACTCTTCTTCATCCCGTCTGAAGCAGCAGTGCTGCCCTCCGGTGGCCGAGTCACCTCATTACAGCTGCTTTAGAAAGATTTAATAAACCAGATGCAACACATCAGAAATAAAAGCCCTTTATTATTAAATAAAGACTTTAAGAAAAGAGAAAAAAAGGAGTTTATATAATTTATATGCAGATGATGTCAAAACCTCAGAACATCACCACTTTGGTTGCTTTGGGTTTGGGCTCCTTCACTGGGAGGTGGACGTCCTCGTGGTCGGCACTCATGTTGTTGGACAGCCAGGGAACCGTCACCGCGTTAGCTGGAGGAGGAGGAAGAGGAGGAGGAAGAGGAGGAGGGACAAAGACAGACCATCGTTCGATTTAACCGGATAAATCGAAGACTTTGAGGCGTTCACTGGCGGTGGGACAATCTGCCACTGGTGTCGCCTCGTTGTCCTCGTCAATAACCTGATCGATGACATCATCGAAGACTTTGTTCACAACGTAACACACATGGTGATATTGATCGGGTCAACTCACTGGCGGCTTGATGCTCCGGACAATCCTTCTGGAAATGTTCCACGGAGCCACAAACACGGCACGCGCCTCCTGAGGAGAGATGGGGGGGGGGGGGAGAGGAGTGGAGTGAGTGAGTGAGTGAGTGAGTGAGTGAGTGAGTGAGTGAGTGAGTGAGTGAGTGAGTGAGTGAGCGAGTGTGTACCTTGGGCGTAGAGTCCTTTGGGATTGTCCGGGCAGCTTCTAGAAAGATGTCCAGTCTTACTGCAGATGAAGCATTTAGCATACGGGTATTCACCTGAGACACAGAGGAGCGTTAGAGACCAGCAAGCAGACACCCCCCCCTCCTCCTCCTCCTCCTCTTCCTCCTCCTCCCCCCCCCTAGGTGTCCTCACCCAGGGCCGGGTCCACTTTGGCTCGACACTTGTGGATCTCGTGCTCCGTGGAGCCGCAGCGGTAGCAGATGTCTCGGCCCGCCTCCTCGTCAAGCTCCGCCTCCGGACAGTCGGCCAATCCGTGGCCGGGCTTCCTGCAGTTAAAACACAGCTGCAGGGAGGGAAGGAGGCGAGAAGACGAGGTTAAAAGGATTCTCCATGCCACTGTGTTTTAATAAGCTCCTCCCCCTCTCACCATGTTGCTCTTCTTGTTGTCCTGCCTCTTCACGCGCCGGTCTTCTCGTCTTCGGTCCTTCTTCAGGGCCGTCTCCAGCTCCTCCCGGAGCTCCAGTCCTCCTCTTCCTCCTCCTCCTCCTCCTCCTCCTCGAGGTAGAGGACGTCCGCTCTGCTGCAGGAACTCCAGGAAGCCGTTGACGTCGTCGCTCACGTATTCTTTCTTCGGCCGGTTGGGCTTCTTCACGGCTGATCCTCCGGGCCGGGGTCCTCTCAGGCGGTCCTTCTGGGGGCCGGAGGTCGAGGTGCCTGAAGGAGCTGGACCTCCGGGACCTCCTCCTGCTGCTCCTCCTGCTGCTCCTCCTGCTGCTCTTCCTGCTGCTCCTCCTCCTCCCCCCCTCAGATGTGTCCAGGGCGTGGCCTCCGCCGGCTTGTGCTTGTGGATGTTGTTGGCTCTCGCCCAGCGTGTCATGACTGAACCTCCAGAAGAAATTAAAAAAAAACGTTTACATGATGTCAGATTGTGGCTTCACAGCTGATCACGTGATGAGCTCAGTGAATATGAAGCATCGATTAAATCATGTCATTTATCAGACGCTTTTATCCAAAGCGACTTACAATAAGTGCATTTCAACCTAGAGTACAAACTAAGAACAACAAGAATACAGAAAGTAACATTTCCTCAACAAAGTCAAACTACAAAAGTACCACAATAAGATATTTACGAATCACTGAAGTGCAAATCTGTGTTTTAATCCAGATATAGTCTAAAGGTGTGTTTTCAGTTTCCGGTGAAGCTGTAGAGACTTCCTGCTGTCCTGATGTCAGTGGGGAGCTGGTTCCCCGCTGAGGAGCTGATGTTGTGCAGCGGGTAGCTACTACCTACAGGAACGCGCTGCCGCAGCGATGTTGGCCATCAGGGAGAGTTTACACCTTTAATGTAAATTATTTTCTCACTGAGGTTTTAGTATCTTTACTTATTTTAAAACGTTATATTAAATATATAACTGTCCGAATTGATTCAGATCAAACGGTCGCTAGTCGCTTGATCTATGACTGAGTTAACATAAAACAAGTTTTGACAAAAATAACAACTAACTTGTTTTTAGCATGTTCAGCTAGCAGCTAAGCTAACGTCAACACACCGATTTATCTATGTATTTTAGAGAAAAGTCACTTTGAGCTTGAAATAATTTATTTATTAAAACAAAACGGGGAAACTTAAACTTACCGGCAGAACACGTCCTTTAATAAAAGCTCGTTATAAAATAAAAACAGCGTTACGTGGAGAAGCCCATGTGTTTGTATTCCAACCGGAAGTGATTCTTCTTCTTCTTCTTTTACGGTCCTTCCGTTTTCTTCTTCCTTGCTATTATTGTAGCATCGCTAGCTCTACATCGTCCCCTGCTGGAAATGTATGTGAACTACAACCCAAACATTCAACTGGTTTCTGTGACCATGTTTGCAAAATATAGAAAATTTAAATTAAATGAAAATATTTAGAGTCTGTCAGTTTATAAATATATTATTATTATTATTTTTAGGAATATTATTATTATTATTATTATATAAAATATAATACATATATAAATAAATAAATACTAATGTGATCAGTTTCAGGATTCAAAAAGTAAAGTAGTTTCTCAGTGTAACACACTCATATATTGATTAATTATATGTTATAAATATATAATTTGGATCTGAAAGACTCACATTTCTCATGTGCACACAACAACCATCAGTTGTAAATGATTGAAAATCCAATATATATATAAACAAACATTATATTTATACATATATATTAAACTAAAATAGTCATCAGTAAAATTTGCGTAACTCAAACCTCGGAGCATCTCAGAACTATCACGTAAATATAGTTTTATTAAATAATTATTCGAGAAACATTTAAACTCTGCGCAGCTGGTCGAGTTGAACTAATTAATTTAAACCAATCAGAAGGCTTCAATCTTCTGTAAAGTGGCTTCAGCTGTGAAGATCAACGAGGCTCACAGCTGACGTCACAGCCGAGGGTCCTTAAAGGGCCAGGGGGCCCTGAAGGCCTCACTCCACCCCTCTGCTGTCATGCTGCAACTCGTCCTCGCTGCGCTGCTGCTGGCTGGAGCTCAACAAGGTAAGAAGAAGAGCATGTGTTCAGTGTGATGGACACACACACTCACTCACACACTCTTCTCTTGGTTCTTTCAGGCTCCTGCGCTCCTCTACGGGACGGTGAGTCTGATCAGCCACGTTAATGTGCACCGTTCTTGGTTTGTGTTTATTTGTGTATATAAATCTGTGTTCAGTGTCTCAGCATGAAGAGCTCCTCCAGCTGTTGATGTATCTGGATTCCAACCCGGAGACTCTAGAAGGTCAAAAGTTTCTCCTCTTAAAATTGTTTCTTTTTAAACTGAAACAAACTAAGTGTTTATTTACGTCTTTTAAACAGAACTGTTGTCAAAGGACCGCACGCTGCTGCAGGGCGACATGGTGGTGTCGGTGAGTTACACACTGGTGCCTCACTGTGGCGCTCTAGTGGGTACTAGTACACTTTTATTTTTTTTTTTTTACTCAGACTTTGATTGAAAAAAAACTACATCTCCCATCATGCTGTTCTGTAATGTGGTCAACATTGTTGGGACTTCAAAAACAAAACGCCGACGGCACATTTCCCCCGCAGGAGGACCGCAACGCCTTGACCAGGAGGTGGCCGACGACGACCATCCCCTACCTCATCAGTCCGCAGCTAGGTGAGCGGCATCAGGCGGTGACCATTGACCCCTTCGTGCTGAGTGGCATCGGGCAGTTGACCCCGTGACCTTTGACTCCGTCACGCCCACCTCGTTGTCTCCTGCAGCCAGCCAGAGGGCCAACATCGTGGCTGCCATGGCGATGCTGTCGAGCCTGACCTGCGTGTCGTTCCAGCAGAGGCGGTCGGAGAGAGACTACCTGCACTTCGTGAAGAGCTTTGGGTATGCGGCGCCGCACGTTGTCATTAATTGCGTGGATGCCTCTGACCCCACGTCCACCTCGTCTCCAGCTGCGCGTCGTACGTCGGCTTCAACGGCGGCGTGCAGGAGATGTTCATCGGGCCCGGCTGCCTGGTGGGGAACATCGTGCACGAGATCCTCCACGCGCTGGGCTTCTACCACGAGCACACGAGGATGGACCGCGGCAGCTACATCAGGATCCTGTACAACAACATCATGCCGGGTAAAGCACCTGGTGGCCGTGTACGACCGCGACCTTCAGCGCTCTGCCGGGATGTTCCACGGCCCACAATCCTTTGCGCTGCAGCCGTGTGAAGATCACAGATCACGTGATGATGAAACGGTGCTTGTTGTATATAAACTATTCTCCTGGTTTTCACTAGGGGCATCAAACTGTATTATAGATATAATGCATGCTGTTCTCGTGGTGGCCACTAGGGGCATCAAAGCACGATGTTGGGTTTCACTTCAGTGGCTCTTAAAGCCCCACTATGTAACATTTTCACCTTAAAATAACGGCTTGAAAAAAATTGTGCCGCTACAATGACTTTTAATGTTGATTTGCGCCATCGGGGTCTGTGGGCTGAATGTAAGATGGTTGGGACCGACCAGGTACTTCCGGTTGAGGAACAGGAAGTACTTAAACTTGGTGTCTGGCAGTGATTACCAACGTCATATAGTGCCAGTACACGCTCGCAGGTGACTTTTTATTTGCTCCGCTACGTGACGAGTACAAACGGAGTGACATGCCGCCTGAACGGCTCGCTGCAGCTGCTGAGAGCTGCTGGTAGCGGCATTGATCAGCTGGGAGATCAGCTGTGAGGGCACATGACTGAAGAGCCATATATGGCTCGAGAGCCAGACGTTAAATACCTGAAGGGGGCGCTACAGGGGAAAGTTACATAGTGTCGCTCTAATTATCTTATTGTGGTACTTTTGTAGTTTGACTATGTTGAGGAATGTTACTTTCTGTATTCTTGTTGTTCTTAGTTTGTCCTCTAGGTTGAAATGCACTTATTGTAAGTCTCTTTGGATAAAAGTGTCTGCTAAATGACATGTCATGTAATGTTAAGTCTTCCCGTACTCGACCCTGGTTGTGATGTCACGGCATGACTCCTCCTGCATTTCAGGGATGGAGCTTAACTTCAAGCAGCAGGTCGGAGAGACCTTTGACCTCAGCTACGACCTGAGCTCCATCCTGCACTACGGAAGGTAGAGAGCCGCTCCGCTCCGCTCGCGTGACGCGGCGTTAACGTGTGATTTTGTTTTTGTGCGACAGCAACTACTTCTCGTCCAACGGGCGGCCCACCATCGAGGCCCTGGTGTACGCCAGGGACATGGGCCAGAGGACCCGGCTGACAACCAAGGACGTGACCCGGGTCCACCGGCTCTACGACTGCGGTACCGCCGGTTCTTCTACTGCGGCTGGTTCTGGAAGTATTGACCCGCCAAACCCTGACACTTGTTTTATTTCTCCAGACACCGCTGGGAGCTGGATGCACGACGCACACCTGAACACAACGGAGGAAGAGCAAACGGCTGCTGCCTCTTCATCGGTGACGCCGCAGCAGCTCAACACCACCACTAGAGGGCAGAACTCCACCAGCTATGAATAAAACCATCAACTCATTATGTGATCAATAAAACACTTTTTAAAATAAAATGAGTGTCTTTAAGTTGACTAGTCACATTTATCATTTGTATTGTAAATGCAATTAAATATTGCTGTATTAGAGATGATGTACTCCTGGTGTCCACTAGGGGCATCAGTATATTATATAGATAATACATGCTGTTCGCCTGGTGTCCTCTAGGGACATCACTACTGTATTATATAGATAAAATATGCTGTTCCCCTGGTGTCCACTAGGGGCATCAGTACTTGCAGCTCTGAACCGTTTTAACTTAAACTTTTAAAGGTAACATACTCGGGAGTTCCTTTACTCGAGTATATAAATATGATGTTTTAACTGGTAAGTGCTGAATTATAGATTACATTATATTTCTGCACTTTAGTGTTTTTGAATCCCTTCTAAAAGAAACGAACGTCTCTGTTTGCTCCAGGTCTACTCTATTGATCATCGATCAGGAGCTGATCAGTGAGTCATGGATCGGAAGGCTTTAGAAGTTCGACCCTCTGAACCACATGTGACGGACCAAGCGGCGCGTGCACGTTGATCCGGTACCGTGCGCGCCAGTCCCTCCTCCTCTTCCTCAGGAGCTGCGAGCTCAGACCCGAAGAGGAGCGCCTGCACGCGGACTCCCTCCGCGCGCTGCACGGTCCGCCTCCCCCGGGACCCCGGCTCGCTCGCACAGCCCGCACCGGGAGCTGCTCGTGCGCGGAAAGAATCAACTTCTGAAGTCACGCGCAGAGTGAGTAGAAGGTTTATAGCGCGAGGAGCTTCTTCATGTAATGTTTCTGTATTTATTCTGAAGGATTTAATTTCAGGCACTTATCTTTATACTAATTATTATTTTTAGAAATCATTTCTGACAACAAAATTAATTGTATGTGTGTGTGTGCAATTCATTTGATATTACAAATTGAATGTCATTAAACATTTCTTTCGATGTGTTAATTTCATCCTAAATTATACGTATGTTAATATGTATAGCACATTTATTTTTGTGAAAGTAATTTGATCCAGTCATATATATATATATATATATATATATATATATATATATATATATATATATATATATATATATATAGCTTTAATCCAAAACACACATGAAAAATAAAGAGCTCTTCTTGACAATCTAAACACATCTATATAATTGATCTATTCTTCATCATCATCATCTCTGAACTGATTATGCACAAATATTTAAAGACGAACATGTCGTCTTTATTTCTGTTCAGAAGCTTGAAAATCACAAATTGTTGCCCGACTGAAAGAAACCGTTTTGTCCTGAAGACGTTTTCCATCACGCAGACCTTCAAGTAAAGGTTCTGTTGCATTGTGATGCGTTCAGGCTCTGCTCAGTGAACATGAGTACTGACGGTATCTCTCTCTCTCTGTCAGGTCACATGACTTTACGTTGACCGTTGCCATGGCAGCCCCTCACGACGCCCCCTGCCTGTCAGAGCTCCCCAACAGGAACCTCAGCCTCGCCGCCGGCGGCCGGCCCTGCGACCGGAGCGCGGGCCGGACCTCGCCGTACACGCCGCAAGCCACCGCCGCCTTCGCCTTCTTCATCACCTCCATGATGGTCTTCACCATCGTCGGGAACATCCTCGTCATCATCGCCGTGCTGACCACCCGGTCCCTGAAGGGGCCCCAGAACCTCTTCCTGGTGTCGCTGGCGGCAGCGGATATTCTGGTGGCGACGCTCGTCATCCCGTTCTCGCTGGCCAACGAGCTGCAGGGCTACTGGGCCTTCGGCGCCGTGTGGTGCGAGATCTACCTGGCGCTGGACGTCCTCTTCTGCACCTCCTCCATCGTGCACCTGTGCGCCGTCGCGCTGGACCGCTACCTGTCCATCTCCCGGCCCGTGTCCTATGGCGCCCGGCGCACGCCCGCGCGCATCAAGGCGGCCATCGTCGTGGTCTGGCTGATCTCCGCGGTCATCTCCTTCCCGCCTCTCCTCACGCTGGACAAGAGCGAGGGCGGCGAGGAGGCGTGCGAGCTGAACAACGAGCGCTGGTACATCCTCTACTCCACCATCGGGTCCTTCTTCGCGCCGTGCGTCATCATGATCCTGGTGTACGTGAAGATCTATCGGATCGCCAAGCAGCTCACGCGGCGCCCGACCGGACGGAAGCAGGAGGCGGCGGAAGCCGGCAAAGCCAGCGCGGGAACCGCCGAGCCTCCGGCGAAGTTACCCGAGCGGTCGCAGCAGAATGGGGGGCGGGGGGGGCGGGGGGGCGGCGGCCGACCAGAAGAAGTCCCTCAAGACCGTCCCGGGAGCACTGACCCCGATGAGTCTGTCCAAACCCCCTCAACGGCTCCCCATAAAGAGCCCCGGACACACCGCCAGGAGGAGGAGGAGGAGGAGGAGGAGGAGGAGGAGGAGGAGGAGGAGGCGCTCCCCGACAACTCTTCCAGCTTCGGCTCCGAACTGGGCGAAAAAAGTAAAGACGAGACGAACACGGCCGCCGAGCGACCGCCGGGCGCGTCGCGGCGCAGAGCGACCGGAGGCCAGATGCTGAACCGGGCCTACAAGAAGACCGTGGCCACGGCGTCCGGCACCAAGCTGGTCCCCGAGGAGGCGGCGAGCGTTCAGGGGACGCCCTCGTCCCGCCGCAAGGCCATGGCCAACCGGGAGAAGAGGTTCACCTTCGTGCTGGCGGTGGTGATGGGCGGGTTTGTGATCTGCTGGTTCCCCTTCTTCTTCTCTTACTCTCTTCAGGCGGTTTGCCCCGAGACCTGCGGCATCCCCAACCCGCTCTTCAAGTTCTTCTTCTGGATCGGATACGGCAACTCCTGCCTCAACCCGGTCATCTACACCGTCTTCAACCACGACTTCAGGAAGGCCTTCAAGAGGATACTGTGCAGGGACACCAAGGGAACCTTCTTCTAGAGGACCTTCTTCTAGAGCACCTTCTTCTAGAGCACCTTCTTCTAGGGGACCTTCTTCTAGGGGACCTTCTTCTAGAGCACCTTCTTCTCGGGGACCTTCTTCTAGAGCACCTTCTTCTAGGGGACCTTCTTCTAGAGCACCTTCTTCTAGGGGACCTTCTTCTAGGGGACCTTCTTCTAGGGGACCTTCTTCTAGAGCACCTTCTTCTCGGGGACCTTCTTCTAGAGCACCTTCTTCTAGGGGACCTTCTTCTAGAGGACCTTCTTCTAGAGGACCTTCTTCTAGAGGACCTTCTTCTAGGGGACCTTCTTTTCGGGGAACTGTTTCTAGGAAGGAAATCTGTATTTGAGACGTTATATCTGGGAGTCTTTTCTCCATGGCTCTGAACGGGATTGACTCCTTCAGCATGGAACGTGAACTCTTGTCCATTGAGGAGCGACTTGTGGTCCATCGTCTCCTCTCCTTGTGGTCCATCGTCTCCTCTCCTTCGTCTCCTCTCCTTGTGGTCCATCGTCTCCTCTCCATCGTCTCCTCTCCTTGTGGTCAAAGCGGTCGAATCAATTATCTTTAATGTTATTTAACAATACGCCTAATTGAATATTCAATGAGTCCGAAGACAAATTATTTGATTACGCATTGAAACGGAAGTCAAGAGAGAACGAGGTCTGTGGTCATGATTTAGTGTATGTGTGTGTGTGTATGAGTGTGTGTGTGTGTGTGAGCCTCAGGGTTCTACTGGAAGAGAATAAATATCACTAAGTGTCTTTTATTAGAGAAAAAAGAGAAAAAGGCACTCAAGGAACACAAGATCAGGGACAAGGCGAGCTGCTGCTACTTCTCCTTCTTCTCCTTCTTCTCCTTCTTCTTCTTCTTCTTCTTCTTCTTCTTCTTCTTCTTCTCCTTCTTCTTCTTCTCCTTCTTCTCCTTCTGCTCCTTCTTCTTCTTCTTCTGCTTCTTCTTCTTCTCCTTCTTCTCCTTCTTCTTCTTCTCCTTCTCCTTCTCCTTCTTCTTCTTCGTATCTTCCTCCGAGTGGAGATGAAACCTGGAGCTTTTATTCTTGAGTGTCTGTCCGGCTCACACCTCCCTGTGGGAACATCTCACGGAGGCCACAGCCGGCGGCTTCGTGGGAGAGGTTGGCTCCTCCCACTTTCTTTCATCTTTTCATGTTTTACTCTTTGACTAACAGGTACTTATTTATTCAAGAACTCGTACCTCTGACTTCATCTCCGCCCTGCAGGTGAACCCAGGACCCTGCAGCGTGTGTTGAGAAGCTCCTCCTCCTCACAGGCTGAACACCTGGAGGCCGACGGGAGACGTCCACAAGCTAACGCCTCCTCTGCTAAGCTAAAGGAGACGACTAGCGTCCTACTGAGGACGCTAGTCGTCCCCTTTAAGATTCACCAGAGGGGCGTTCACTGACCGTAATAAATCAGACGTTGACGTCTCTTCAGCTTGTGTTGAACATCCTGTAAACAACAAGCACTAAACTCTGAGACCGGGGAACAGGAAGGCACTCGTTTCCCGGTTTACGGACTTCTTCCTGCAGACCTCTGAGCTAACGAGCTACGCTAACGCGCTAGGCTAACGAGATACGCTAACGGGGCCGGTTTAAAGATTAGCTCCATCGCCTCTCGTCTGTGGACAGAACTATTCTTGTGAGGGTATCTTGTGATTTCAGTTGGATTTCAAGTGGACAATAACATCCTCGTATCTTCTTCTTCTTCTTCCTCCTCTTCTTCCTCCAGCTTCAAGCTTTTATTTTGAAGTCTCGTGTCGTCAAGGGCTTTGAATGAAGCGTGTGGAGCGACGCTCGGACTGCAGAGCAAAGAGCGAAGCGACGGGCGCGTTGAGTTTCGCTGCTTCCTGTCGGGACATCGTCTTTGTCTGCCTCCCTGACCTTTGACCTCCACGCTCTGCGGAGTGTCTCGTCCATCCTCCTGTCAGCCCCCCAGGAGAACTCGGGAGTCCTGTCTGCCAAATGAAAGCTGATAATTAACTAATTAGCCGACGCTGTTTAAAGCCAAAAAGCAGAACGTGTTGTTTACGTCTAGCTGGCTTGTGATTGGTCGTCATTAAAGCTGCTGAAACCCTCGAGTGGAGCGATTAGGACGGCACTTCGCCCCCGCGGTTCTGTCTGAGTCGTCCCAGAGAAGGAACGAATATGTATTTAATTATAAATGTTCTTCTTCTTCTAAATGAGACTTGATCGTCGTGAAGCTCTCACGCGCGGCGGGAACGCTTCACCAAAAGCAGAATATAATGTTCCCTTCTCCTTATTTATGGCGACAGCTTCGTGGCTCCGAGGTATCACGCTATTGGATTTTGAATGTCTTTTTTATGACGCCATATTAAGCCCGACGTCGCTGGTGTCAGGCCGTGAATCAGATGACATCACCGCTCTGCAGCGGCCCGATTCATAACGATCGATACCAGAACATGAGAGGAGGTGGTTCCAGCTAACCTCCACTAGCCACACAGCTAACCTCCACTAGCCACACAGCTAACCTCCACTAGCCACACAGCTAACCTCCACTAGCCACACAGCTAACCTCCACTAGCCACACAGCTAACCTCCACTAGCCACACAGCTAACCTCCACTAGCCACAGAGCTAACCTCCACTAGCCACACAGCTAACCTCCACTAGCCACAGAGCTAACCTCCACTAGCCACACAGCTAACCTCCACTAGCCACAGAGCTAACCTCCACTAGCCACAGAGCTGACCCAGCAGATGTGTGATCGAGGGCTGTAACAACCTGTCATTGGTAACTATCGGTGCTTTAAGGGGAACTCTAGAGATGCAAATGGACAAAAGTAATAAAATGAATGTTTACTTTCCAAATAGTCTGAACACGGAGCGTGAAGTCAACGTGTTTGTCTGAATGACCTGAGTGAGGCAGCACCGCCGTGACGTTCCGCCTCAGTGACTCGTGAATAATTCAGCCGGATTACATGAAGAATGGATCTTTATTTAAAGATGGCGTGAGAGGAAACGTTAGAACCGCCTGTCGCGTGAGCCGCTGAACACACGTCAGCGCCGCCTGCTGCTGCTGCTGCTGCTGCTATTGTTGTTGTTGTTGTTGTTGTTGTTTAATAAATTATCAGGTTCACATGAACACAGGAGCAGCATGAGCCTCGTCCCACAACAACAACAACAACAACAACAACAACAACAACAACGGAGCATTACACTCTGTGAAAAAATGACGAAGAGCCAATAAAGAGATTAAGACAAGACACAAGAATAAAAGTTAAATAAATCAAAGCAGCGTCAAAAAGAAGAGAATATTCCAGTTAGCGTAGGACGTTGTTAGCATAGCTTAGCATAAAAACAGGAATCAGATGGGAACAGCTAGCCTGCCTCTGGTCAACACTTTTTGTATCAAACAGACAACCAAAGGAGTCGCCACCTGGTGGTCAGGAAGAGAATTCAGCTACAACACATGGTTCTTTTCCCTACCTCTAAGCTATCTAGCGGCGAGGGGGCGGGAGGGGGGGGGGGGTGATTTACTGTAACATGAATAATACACCGCGATAGTCTATATGATTCTGAGGTGGGAATGGATTGCGCTGCTGGCTACAGCCTCAGATTTATTGTGTCACACAATGCACAAACAATGCCTCTCATTATATCCCATTTTAATATAGTCAGTGTTATTATGAGTATGGGAGGAAGAAGCCATTTAATTATATTATTATATATCACTATCCAGTGGTGGAAAATAAATAATTGCATTTCCTAAAGTACTGCATTAAAATACAATCTGGAGGTTTTAGAGGAGTAATTGTGCTTCTTTATACTTCTAATCTTTGTGAACAGTTCCTTCAGTGTTGATACTGTTGATTCATTTGGTTTATTTGAGTATTCATGTGTTTCTGTGTCTTCCAACAGATAATGTAAACTGTGTGTTAATTACCACGTGTATAATAATATATATTAATCATTCACACCTCTTGAGACTTTGTTGAAATGATTATTCATGTTTCTGCTGCAATGTGTGAATTCACCTTCAACTCGTCAGGGAGAATGAACCAGAACCGCCGAAAGAAGGACGAGTAGTGTGTGTGTGTGTGTGTGTGTGTGTGTGTGTGTGTGAATTCAATAACAAATAAGGACGTTATCCTGTTAGAACGTAGCCGTGCTCGGGGGTCTGTTGTGTCACGTTAAATGTCAGACCCCATCTCTGAAGAGACTAATTGCATAAGAGAGGAGGAACACACACACACACACACACACACACACACACACATACACACACAGGAAGGAGGGAGGTGGGAGGTGGGAGGAGGGAAGGGAGGACACTAGACGGGTTTTGCACTGTTTCCTTAAAAGTGACTTAAAGATGAGACGTTATTCTTCTCAAGTGCGTCTCTATAAACGTTGAATTATTCCATAAACCGCCTCAACAAATCCCCCCGAGCAGGATCACATCCAACTTCCATCATCTTCATCCTCTTCATCCTCTTCATTAGCTTCATTACCTTCATCATCTTCACCACCTTCATATTAATAACTGTGGCAGACCAGGGGGAAAAGCCGAGCAAACAGCGCATCGGAGGCGGATCCCAAAGCTCAGGTTGGGGGAAGTGATCCACGGGACGTACTTCCCAGTACAGGTGCTACAGAGTCTGAGTCTCCTGATTTTATTCCGAATCTCACCTCCACATCCCCCGGGTTGCCACATAACCCATACATTAGACATGATGATGCGATGTGAGGATCTTCTCCACATGAAGCAGCTTCTGAATCAACAGGAAGTCTCACTCACAGTCAATACAGATGATGTGACCACACACACACACATGTAGAAACATGAACCTCCATTAGAGGAGGGGAGGAGGAGAGGATGAGAGGAGGATGAGTGGAGAAGGAGGGGAGGAGAGAGAAAGAAGTGAAACATGGAGGAGTCAGCTGTGAGGAAGAGGAGGAGACGTAGGTGGTGCACATTAAACAGGATGAAGATCAGAGATGAAACATTGTATCAGTGAAACATTCAAATGATTCCCTCTGTCACGCGTTTAGCTACTTATGTATCTCTTTGTAGTCTTATTGTTTATATTTATATCTTTTTGTTATCTTATTGTTTATATTTATATTTCTTTGTTATCTTATTGTTTATATTTGTATCTCTTTGTTATCTTATTGTTTATATTTGTATCTCTTTGTTTCTTGTTTATATTTATATCTCTTTGTTATCTTATTGTTTATATTCGTATCTCTTTGTTATCTTGTTTATATTTGTCGTCATTTTTGTCTTTCTGCGTTTGCTGTGAAGCTGCTGTGGGTGGAGGGGGGGGGGGCTTCACCGCTTCCACACGTTGAAGTCACACTTCATCCTCCAGTCGATGAAGACCACTGCTTCTTCTTCTTCTTCTTCTTCTTCTGGCATCATCCTTCGTGAAAAGTGAAATGTAAATTACATCTCGAGCCAACAACAGATTCACACTTTGTGTTTGTGTGAAGTTCTGCAGAGACGACGAGTATTTAAAGAGACGGAGTCTGACGTCTGGGTCCCCCTTCAGGGTCCTCCTTCAGGGTCCTCCTCCTGCTCTCTCTCCCTATCCCCCCCCCACTCTCTCTCTCTTTCTTTCTCTCTCTCTGGAACTCCTCATTCATATGAACATATTCATTGTCACCTGTTCTTTATGATGTGCATGTGTTCCTGTTCCTGTGTGTGTGTGTGTGTGTGTGTGTGTGCCATAGTAAACGGCCTGAAACAATCCCATGAATTACACATAATGATGATTGTTTAAATTGGCAATTAAAAGTATCTAAGTAATCTACTAACATATCATCATCCCCATCATCATCATCATCATCACCACCATCACCACCATCATCCCCATCATCATCATCATCATCCCCATCATCATCATCATCATCATCATCATCATCATCCCCATCATCATCATCATCATCATCACCATCATCCCCATCATCCCCATCATCATCATCATCATCACCATCATCATCATCATCATCCCCATCATCATCATCATCACCATCATCATCATCATCATCACCATCATCACCATCATCATCATCATCATCATCATCATCACCATCATCATCCTCATCATCCCCATCATCATCATCACCATCCCCATCATCATCATCATCATCACCATCATCACCATCATCCCCATCATCACCATCATCATCATCATCATCATCATCATCATCCCCATCATCATCATCATCATCATCATCTCATCATCATCATCATCATCATCATCATCCCATCATCATCATCATCATCATCATCATCATCACCATCATCCCCATCATCATCATCATCACCATCATCATCATCATCATCCCCATCATCATCATCATCACCATCATCATCATCATCATCACCATCATCACCATCATCATCATCATCATCATCATCACCATCATCATCCTCATCATCCCCATCATCATCATCATCACCATCCCCATCATCATCATCATCATCACCATCATCACCATCATCCCCATCATCACCATCATCATCATCATCATCATCCCCATCATCATCATCATCATCATCCCCATCATCATCATCATCATCACCATCATCATCATCATCACCATCATCATCACCATCATCATCATCATCATCATCATCATCATCATCATCACCATCATCACCATCATCCCCATCATCACCATCATCATCATCATCATCATCATCCCCATCATCATCACGATCATCATCATCACCATCACCATCACCATCATCACCATCATCATCATCATCCCCATCATCACCATCATCATCATCATCCCCATCATCATCATCCCCATTATCATCATCATCATCATCATCATCCGCATCATCATCATCATCCCCATCATCATCATCATCATCATCATCATCATCATCACCATCATCATCATCATCACCATCATCATCATCATCACCATCATCACCATCATCATCATCATCATCACCATCATCCCATCATCATCACCATCATCATCATCATCATCATCATCATCATCATCCCCATCATCATCATCATCATCACCATCACCATCATCACCATCATCACCATCATCATCATCATCATCATCATCATCATCATCATCATCATCATCATCATCACCATCATCATCATCATCATCATCA
This sequence comes from Liparis tanakae, assembly GCA_036178185.1. Lineage (NCBI taxonomy): Eukaryota > Metazoa > Chordata > Actinopteri > Perciformes > Liparidae > Liparis > Liparis tanakae. The sequence continues at coordinate 18,613,829 of CM070090.1, read as the reverse complement.
TCATCATCATCCCTCACCATGAGGAGAACCTGTGGTCGACCCCGAGGTGTGAAGGTGTCATGAGGAGAAGCTCTGAGACAGGAAGAGAGGAAGAGAGAAGAAGAGAGAAGATAACGCAGTCCGACTTAATAAGATCTGATTAATATGAATGAGCATTCCTGCAGCTCGAGGACGCAGCCGGAGCCATGTTCACTAGACTTCTGTTAACGAGCTTCTGTTAACGAGCTTCTGTTAACGAGCTTCTGTTAACGAGCTTCTGTTAACGAGCTTCAGCTGAGGCTTTAAACTCCACAATGAGCAACGTGTCTTCGAGGTTTTAGGCTGTTTTAGGATACACTGAGCTCCTCTCTCCTCTCTCCTCTCTCCTCTCCTTTCTCCTTATTGACGTTTATGATACACTGAGCTCCTCTCTCCTCTCTCCTTATGGAGGTTTATGATACACTGAGCTCCTCTCTCCTCTCCTCTCTCCTCTCCTCTCTCCTCTCCTCTCTCCTTATGGACGTTTAGGATACACTGAGCTCCTCTCTCCTCTCTCCTTATGGACGTTTAGGATACACTGAGCTCCTCTCTCCTCTCCTCTCTCCTTGTGGATGTTTAGGATACACTGAGCTCCTCTCTCCTCTCCTCTCTCCTTGTGGATGTTTAGGATACACTGAGCTCCTCTCTCTCTCCTCTCCTTATGGATGAATTCACACCTCTCCATCCCACATTACTCACTCTTCTTCCTCTCCTCTTTGTGACTTATTCCTTGAATGTTTATGTAACTCATCCGGTCACATGACTTCTATCGCTTCTGTCCATCCGAGTTCTTCCTGACTCGATGTTGGGTCAAAGGTCAAAGGTCAGGGTCCTCTCTCAGAGACGTCTTTACGTCCCGATGCCGTTGTCGTTTTATTCTGTTCTGCTTCACCTGGGGGACCGAACACTTCCTGTGGAGCCGCGAGAGCGACGCCCCCTCACAGGAATGAGTCACGGCTTACGCAACATCCCAGAGCGCCGCAGTGGGACGCGCTGTCCCCACGGGCCGCGGGCCGCCATTGTTCTTCATCGTTCTTCATCGTTCTTCAATGTTCTTCATCGTTCTTCAATGTTCTTCAGTGTTCTTCAATGTTCTTCATTGTTCTTCATTGTTCTTCATCGTTCTTCAATGTTCTTCAGTGTTCTTCAATGTTCTTCAATGTTCTTCATCGTTCTTCATTGTTCTTCATCGTTCTTCAATGTTCTTCATTGTTCTTCAATGTTCTTCATCGTTCTTCATCGTTCTTCAATGTTCTTCATCGTTCTTCAGTGTTCTTCATTGTTCTTGTGAGTCTTCTGTCGGACTGAGTCCCGTGTTTGAGGTCGTTCTGGTTGGTGATTAACACGATTGAGGCTCCGGGAGACGGCCAATGGGACACGTCCAAACAGCTGGCCCCGTTTTCCGTTTCTTCTTCTCTACATTACTGAGAAGACGCAGAAATAAATCCGTTTACAGGAGATTTGTGGGCCGATAGCGGCCCGGCGCCAGGTGTCCTGCAGCTCTGATCGGATTAAATCGGATCGGAGGTCCACCGGGCGACAGCACCGACGTTAGAGAGGCAACATGATCGTCTGGATCCTCCTCATCATGTGACCCCCCCCCCCCCCCCCCCCCCAGCAGCTGAGGCGCCGACATCGAACACCTCAAGTCTCCTCGTGTGATCCGAAGTTCTCTCTAGACTTTGGGTCTCTGAACGCACCACAATGATGTGTGTTCATGAACCAGGAAGTGGAGGAGATGTTTCCTCAACGATGATGTTTTGGAAACGTTGATAAATTACATTACATTACATGTCATTTAGCAGACGCTTTTATCCAAAGAGACTTACAATAAGTGCATTTCAACCTAGAGTACAAACTAAGAACAACAAGAATACAGAAAGTAACATTTCCTCAACATAGTCAAACTACAAAAGTACCATAATAAGAGCCATTCAAGTGCTACTAACGTGCAAGTCTGTGATAAATAAATTACTTTCTTTTCACATTTGTAATCCATCACCAGGAGATCTCCATGTTTGGGATCTCATATTGCCATGGGAACTCTCTGGTGATGGAGAAACCAATCATGGCCAAGTCTTCACCGACCACACCAACAGGTTTGAGCTGAATAACAAATAAATGAAGTTAAATAGAGTGTTCAATGTTCCCTCATGAGAGGCGGTGACGGGATTTAAAACACATAATTGTTCTTCTAGGAGTAAAAACTCTTCTCAGAAAGATAAACAACAACATATTCCTCAAAACTATTCCACTTTTTAGAGTAGCTAATTTAACTTTTCAATTCTTCATTCTAAAGTCTTGAAGACGGGGAGGAGTTACACTTATAGATTATTCGTTTCATTATTTATCCTCAATGTGTCATATGTAATCCACTATTTCATGTATTTAATTGTTTTGTATATTTGATTAATTATTTAAAAAAATATTCTAAATGATGTTTTCTAATTTTCTAATAATGTATCTTCGTATGTATTTTGTAAATGATTCCCTTGTAAGAGAAGCTTGATTATTAAACACGTGTTTTTAACTCACTAGAGCGAAAAGTTAATTAACTTTAAAGTTAATTATTAATTGTTTTATGTTTTAGCAATTAAAGTCTGGTCGTCACGAGGGTTTTTATTTATATTGCATCGGGTTTTAGATTGTATTTATAGTAAAATCAGACCGGAAGTGGAAACAACCGGAAGCACGTGCTGCACACGTCACTGCTGGAAAAACGAAAACAAATCGCCGTCTTGCGACACCTCTATTGTTGTTGTTGTTTTTGTTGTCGTCTCGCGCCGTCCCGTTTCCCGCGCTCGACCCGCGTCGCCTCACGGTGACACGGTGTGCGTTTTAACGGTAACCCGTTTATTTCCGGTTTCGTTCAGCTGGAGAAGTTCACGTCGTGTTTCTTCTCCGTTACAGCCGATAACCAGACGGTAACGTCCTGGCAACCTCCCGGTAACCAGCCGGTAACCTCCCGGTAACCAGCCGGTAACCAGACGGTAACGTCCCGGCAACCTCCCGGTAACCAGCCGGTAACCTCCCGGTAACCAGCCGGTAACCAGACGGTAACGTCCCGGCAACCTCCCGGTAACCAGCCGGTAACCTCCCGGTAACCAGCCGGTAACCAGACGGTAACCAGACGGTAAACAGCCGGTAACTTCCCGGTAACGAAGCCATGACTCAGCAGAGAGGAGTCAACAGTCTGCAGTTCAACCAGAACCAGAGTGAGTACCGACAGATATACCGTTATTATTACGTTAAATACTACAGTTAATACTGCGTTAAATACTGTTGAATTCAGTATGTATTACAGTAATACTTTATTAATTACAATCCATACTGTATTTATTACATTAATACAGTAAATACTGTTAAATTGATTAAAACTTACATTAAATACTGTATTTATTACATTAATACTGTATTTATTACAGTATTCAGCTGTACTTCTATGAAAGATCTTATTTTATATATTGACAATATCTCAAGTTGTGAAGTAACTTCAGGTGAAGTAATACACAGTCCAGTATTTGAGAGCAGGAGAAGTATAAAGTACTTGTACCTCTCAGGCTGTTTCTGCTGCGCCATGGAGACGGGGGTCCGGATCTACAACGTGGAGCCACTGATGGAGAAAGGTCACCTGGGTGAGCCTCACACACACACACACACACACCCTCACACACACACACACACTCACACACACACACACACACCCTCACATACACACCCACACACACCCTCACATACACACACACACACATATATATATATATATATATACGATCATATGTGTATCTCCAGAAGACGCAAACATAAAGTACTTTGATAATGTGTGTGCGTGTGTGTGTGCGTGTGTGTGTGTGTGTGTGTGTGTGTAGACCATGAGCAGGTGGGCAGTGTGGCCTCCTGCTCCATGTTGCATCGCTCCAACCTGCTGGCTGTCGTTGGGGGCGGAGTCAACCCCAAATTCTCTGAAATATCTGGTTAGTCATTTATTATTAATTTATTCATGTTTTCTTATGACTGTAGTCTTTGGTTATTGTTCAAATGTAGACTTAAAAACAGCTGGACTGTGTTTCAGTTCTGGTCTGGGACGACGCTCGAGAATGTCGAGACCCCAAAGACAAACTGGTCCTGGAGTTCACCTTCACCAAACCAGTGCTGGCTGTTCGCATGAGGCACGACAAGTGAGTTCCTGTTTCTACGAACTACAACCATACCTGGTGAACTATAGCCATAACAATGGTGAACTACACCCATAACAATGTTTAACTACAGCCATAACAATGGTGAACTACAACCATACCTGGTGAACTACAACCATAACAATGGTGAACTACACACATAACAATGGTGAACTACAGCCATAACAATGGTGAACTACAACCATACCTGGTGAACTACAGCCATAACAGTGGTGAACTACAGCCATAACAATGGTGAACTACAGCCATAACAATGGTGAACTACAGCCATAACAATGTTGAACTACACCCATAACAATGGTGAACTACACCATAACAATGGTGAACTACAACCATACCTGGTGAACTACAGCCATAACAGTGGTGAACTACAGCCATAACAATGGTGAACTACAGCCATAACAATGTTGAACTACAGCCATAACAAGGGTGAACTACAGCCATAACAATGTTGAACTACAGCCATAACAATGGTGAACTACAACCATACCTGGTGAACTACAGCCATAACAGTGGTGAACTACAGCCATAACAATGGTGAACTACAGCCATAACAATGTTGAACTACACCCATAACAATGGTGACCTACACCCATAACAATGGTGAACTACACCCATAACAATGGTGAACTACAACCATACCTGGTGAACTACAGCCATAACAGTGGTGAACTACAGCCATAACAATGGTGAACTACAGCCATAACAATGTTGAACTACACCCATAACAATGGTGACCTACACCCATAACAATGGTGAACTACACCCATAACAATGGTGAACTACAACCATACCTGGTGAACTACAGCCATAACAGTGGTGAACTACAGCCATAACAATGGTGAACTACACCCATAACAATGGTGAACTACACCCATAACAATGGTGAACTACAACCATACCTGGTGAACTACAGCCATAACAGTGGTGAACTACAGCCATAACAAGGGTGACCTGCATGATGACCCTGCGTCTCCTTCAGGATCATCATCGTCTTGAAGAACAGGATCTACGTCTACAGTTTCCCAGAGAACCCGGTCAAACTGTTTGAGTTCGACACCAGAGACAACCCCAAAGGTGAGGCTGTAACGACCCGCTTTATCCTGGGCATTGAACACACCGTGTGACCAACGCTCACAAAGAGAATTGTGTTTTTTGTGAAAATAAACACCACAGATGTCAATAAAGTTAAAGCATAACATAAAGAATCTTTGATGGGTTTAAAAAAATAATCTGTTTTTATTCATAAATTAGCTTTTTAATAATCAATAATCACAGGTCCTGTCTCCTGCAGGTTTGTGTGACTTGTGTCCGAGTCTGGAGAAACAGCTGCTGGTGTTCCCGGGTCATAAATGCGGCAGCTTGCAGCTGGTGGTGAGTCAATGAATAGACACGCCCACAGGAAGTACACAACTTGATGAATTAATAAAGTATGTGTGTGTGTGTGTGTGTGTGTGTGTGTGTCTGTCTGTGTCCCTCTCAGGACTTGTCCAACACCAAGCCCGGCACCTCGTCGGCGCCGTTCACCGTCAACGCCCACCAGAGCGAGATCGCCTGTGTGGCTCTGAACCAGCCGGGCAGCGTGGCGGCGTCGGCCTCGCGCAAGGGGACGCTCATCCGCCTGTTCGACACCACCACCCGGGACAAGCTGGTGGAGCTGCGGCGGGGGACGGACGCCGCCACGCTCTACTGGTAACCGCTCGCCGGCCGATGGGTCGCGGCGCTCAGGCTCTCTGCTGACGCTCCTCTGTTGTTCCGTTGCAGCATCAACTTCAGCCACGACTCGTCCTTCCTATGCGCCTCCAGCGACAAAGGAACCGTCCACATCTTCGCCCTCAAGGACACCAAACTCAACCGCCGCTCCGCGTGAGACCAGCACTACCACTGGAGGCCACAGGGGGCGCCACAACCAACACTACCACTTTATACCACAGGGGGGCAGCAGAAGCAACACTACCACTTTAGACCACAGGGGGGCAGCAGAACCAACACTCCCACTTTAGTCCACAGGGGGCGCCACAACCAACACTACCACTTAAGACCGCAGGGGGCCCCAGAATCAGCACTACCACTTTAGTCCACAGGGGGCACCATAACCAACACTACCACTTTAGTCCACAGGGGGCAGCAGAACCAACACTACCACTCTATTTCACAGGGGGCAGCAGAACCAACACTACCACTTTAGACTACAGGGGGCAACAGAACCAACACTACCACTTTAGTCCACAGGGGGCAGCAGAACCAACACTACCACTTTAGTCCACAGGGGGCAACAGAACCAACACTACCACTTTAGTCCACAGGGGGCAGCAGAACCAACACTACCACTTTAGTCCACAGGGGGCAGCAGAACCAACACTACCACTTTAGACTACAGGGGGGTGGTCGTTCTTTTTACTGAACCTGTCTCCATCATTGATGACCCTGGTCATTGATCAGTGATTATTGATCAGTGATTATTGATCAGTGATCAATGATCAGTGATCAGCTCCCTCATAATGACCCTGTGAGTAACTGATTGATCCCTCAGGCTGGCGCGTGTGGGCAAGGTGGGCCCTGTGATTGGTCAGTACGTGGACAGCCAGTGGTCGTTGGCGAGCTTCACGGTGCCGGCTGAGTGCGCCTGCATCTGTGCGTTTGGGAAGAACACGTCCAAGAACGTGAACTCCGTCATCGGTGAGGAAACATTACGATGAACATCATAGGAACATATAACTATCTTTACGACGGTCCTTCAGTTGTGACAAACCTTCCGTCAGAAAAATAGATTTTTTTATATTTCATCAAAAACATTTTATTCTAAGTGTCTTATTCAAAAAATCTTGCTCCAAATAATCTGTTTATTTCCACCGTATTGTATGATGTCACCGTCATGTGACATCAGAGAAACTTTGACTGAACTTAAAGTTTAAGTTAGTATTTATTTTGACGGGCTATTCTCTGAAGACGTGTTCTAGTTCTCTACTTCTAGTCCAGAGAGGAGTAGGACTTTTATTTTGAAGGGCTGAACTAAGGGTTCTAACTGGCTTCCTGTCCTCCTGCAGCCATCTGTGTGGACGGGACGTTCCACAAGTACGTGTTCACCCCCGACGGGAACTGCAACCGGGAGGCCTTCGATGTGTATCTGGACATCTGTGACGATGACGACTTCTGAGGAGGAGGAGGAGGAGCAGGAGGAGGAGGAGGAGGAGGAGGAGGAGGAGGAGGAGGAGGAGGAGGAACGCCTCTGTGGTATTGTCGTGATCTGGAGACATTTTAATCTCCAGTCTGAACATCAACACAGTTTTTTTAATAACTTTATTTCTATTTCACTTTGTTTGTGTGTTTTCACAATAAAAGTATTGATGGAGGAGATGCTAACGAAGCTACGCTAACAAAGTGCTGCAGGGACAAACCTCTAGTTGTTTGAGCTGCATTCTCTCTGCTGACCACCAGGGCGGGGCAACGCGGTGACTGACAGGTCTCTACGTCACTTCCTGTTTACCGGTTGCACAAAACAACCAGGATGGCGATCGACCACACGTCCTCTTCCTCTCTTCAGTCCAACGGGAAGTCTTCATCAATCGTTTCCTCCACAAACATTATGACATTCTCCCATATGAATAGAATCTTATTGATTTCATCAACATCATTTAAATAAGATATAAAAGCAGAATGTAGAAATGTTGTTTTTCTTTTATCAGACGTCCCCCCCCCCCTAAAATATACAATTTTAATAAAATACTTTGACTATAGCTGATGGATCCGTATATATTATTTTATTATGAGTTGTCTACTTTATGAAACCTTCATGTCTCCGTGGCCTTTGACCTCTAACAGATTGAAAGTCTGTCCTCCACATAAAGAACGTGAAGACTCATAACCATCTTCATTGCCTCCTCATGTTGGGGGGGGGGGGGGGGCTTTTACGATCTGACAGCATTTATTCTGGAACATTAAAAGTAATAAAATATTTTACCAGCAGATCAGATCAGTTCATTAGGATCTGTTCATGGAGCGGTTCTATGTCTTATCCTCTGTGGGAGGAGCCTAAAGAGTGAAGGACTCACGTCCTGCTGCCCGCTGAGAACCGAGTCGTTTACATTCATTGTTCAGAGAGGAAGTCTTCACACAATTTAACAGAAAACGGGTTTTATTATTCACATTTTAATTGGATCAGATATTTATTCCCCGGCGCCCTCTGCTGGTCAAACGAGGAACCACACGTTTATACAAAAGGAGTAAGAACTAGAACCCAACGGAACCGAGCCGCCGGGTTCTTTGGTCCAAGTAAAGTCTTCAAAGTCTGGATGACGAAACTCCACCGAGTCACGTGACTCCACGGGTCAGGTGACTTCACGGGGTCAGGTGACTACGGGGTCTCGGGGAGGCCGAACATCTCCATGGTCTCCATCACCAGCGTCAGGTGATCCAGGAACGAGTTCACCGACACTCGGAGGATTCGAGCTTCGTCTGCGCTCCACTTCCTGCGAGAAGAAGAAGAAGATGAAGTTTGGGGCGGCGGCAGCGGGCGGAGGAGGTGAGGCGGCGCTTCTCCTCACGCGGTCAGCGTGCTGCCGCTCAGCGCCAGATGTTTGCTGATGCCGCTTCTCCTCGGCTCGCGGTCCGGAGACAGAGAGTGCAGCGCGATGGAGGCGTCCCGGGGGGACGGGAAGGGCACGTCCAGAGAGCTGAGGGGTCAAGGAAGAGGCCGTAGTAAAGGGGGGGGGGGCTAGGGGTTAGGAGTGAAAGGTTAGGAGGTAGGAGTGAGGAGTTAGGATCGATGGGTTAGGGTCATTTTAACACATGCATCACAAAGTGTTTTAATGTGTTATAAAATGTGTTTATTTAGTATCTGAAGGCTTTAAAGGCTTTATAATACCTGCTTTTAATTGAATAGATTAGTATTCTTTCTAATTATTGTATTTTTCAGTTCCTACCGTTCAAACTAATTATTCAAACAATAATGATGATTCTTGACAGCGAGAATGAAATAGTTAAATTAATCTATTGATTGTAAGTGTAGCTCAACTGTTTAATAAACATCTTCATATCAAAAAGTGTTAAATAATATTATACATAATAAATGTATAGGTATTAAAAACTTACAGGACATTAGGTATTAATATTATCTGATTTCGGAGCAGATGTTTCCTAAAGGAAGCTTCCTGAATCTCTGGTGGAGAGAAGAGAGACGAGGGAACAAGTGAGGAGACAAGTGGAGGAACCGAGGAAAGGAAACGATGAAGCGTAACAGTAAAACAAACGTTACTGAGATAAAAGCGGATCATGCTGCTGCTATCGAGACGTTTCTAGATTAAACACGTCATTAAAGAGTCAGAGCGTAACTTAATAACACCAATAAAAGCATGACGTTAACATATTAAAGGATACAACTCCAGTTGGCCCGTGTCGAGGTTTCTCTCTCCGTCGGTCGCCGCCATCTTGTTTGTTGTGTTTCAGTAAATCACGTTGTCGGAGAAGAAGAAACACTTCCGGTGAACCGTGATGGCGCTCTGCTGCTCCCGAGCGGCGGAGGACGGCACTGCAACGGTATTAAAACAGGAAAAAAAACACATCAATAAATGTAGAATAACATGGAATACGATGAGTAAAACAAATAATAACTACATATTTATTATGTACACATATATATAATTAATTAATATTAATATAATTAATTAATATATATATATATATATATATATATATATATATATATATATATATATATATATATATATATATATATATATATATATATATATATATATAATTAATCTTTTATTTTGAAATATAGTCATAAGATAAGTGGTAAGTTTGTAGAAATATTTATAAAATAAATAAATCTATATATTAATGAACGTAGCATTATATTATTTTAGCTGAATGTGTTTTACTAATTTTACAAAGTACAAATACCTCATAATTGTACTTGACCACTAACTGTTTTGTTAAGTATATATATATATATATATATATATATATATATATATATATATATATATAATATGTAGTTAAGATGAACCTTTATTTAAACTGTAACCATCTGTTTACAGTGAAAATCTCAATATGACGTCACATTATTATCATAAACATCTATATATTGCACAGAGTACTGTTTATGTCACGTTATCTCACTGTTTACACTCGAGTCACCTCTTTACAAACACATATTCCTTGTGTTCATATTCTCCCGATCAGATTCAATATAATAACGATGTAAACTCTCAGACTCATCTGTGTTGACACGCTCACAATAAATCCGTTGGAGACTCTTATTTTGAAGGAGCGCTGTCAAACTCAGCTGCGCGTCTCTTCAGCCTCTGACCCTCAGTCCTCTGGTCCGGAGCACAGGTGAGGAGGAAGAAGAGGAAGAGGAGGAGGAGGAAGAGGAGAAGGAGGATTGTCGGGACCACAGCCATGACGTCATCTGTCTATTACTGAAGATCAATAACTGAATTCATTATTTATTTAGATCCGGATTCGAAGTCAACCTGAGGACCGGATCTCATCGGGACTCTTCTGGTTTAGCAGTGAGTACTAGACTACTTCGTATGTACTAGTACACTACAGAGTACTCTGAACTACTTGTATAGTACTTACAGTATTTAGAGGTATTCTTGGGTTATTATGGTATTTAACATTATTATTTAATACAGTAAAATACCTATTAAAATATGTTTTAATATTAATTAATAGTATTGCTGCTAGTTAATAATATAATATTGTTACTTTAAACCTGGATCTCATAACCATACATTTGTATTTATTAATGCTTGTAGATACAATTATTTTATTTTGTGTTTTGTTTCAATTATTTGGTATAAATAATAATTAGTTCTGAATGACTTGCTAATTAAATATAAGTTAAATCCTATCGAAATAAAAACACAATAAATATATGTATGTATATGTATATGTAGATTATATATACACACACATATATGTATATATATATATTGGTATGAATTTGGGTGGGATGCAGTTGATGTTGATATATTTAAAATGTTTTCAAATTCCATGAATAATAATTATATATAATATAATATGAAGTACCTGTATTTATATAATACAAAATATAATAAATAGTTATACAACATTAAGTAATATAATATTAATTAGAATAAAATTAAGAATATAATATTACAAATATAATAGTATAATATAAAATCATATAACATTTAGTAATAAAATATAAAGACATCCATGCTCATCTACTTAATCCGGGGTCAGGAGGTCCGACCATGGGGGGGGGGGGGGGGGGGTCTCTGACTGGGGGCTGGGCCCGGTGGGCCCGGCTCTCAGGTGTCTACGGTTCTGTGTTCTGCGTGCCCTCCTCCTCAGAGCAGCCGGACATGGCGCAGTCCAAGAGCCTCGGCACCCTGCGGGACCTCCAGCTGGCCCTGCAGCTGAAGGTGGAGGAGCTCCGTCAGCGAGACGCTCTAATCGACGAGCTGGAGCTGGAGCTGGACGCCCAGGACCTGCTGCTCCACCGGCTGCAAGTGGACCAGGACTCCAAGAACCTCCTGGTTCACCTGCTGCAGGAGGAGCTGGACCAGAACCGCAGCGCCTCGCAGCAGGCGGCCGCCGCCGGGGACACGGCCGGCGCGGGTGAGTCCACCTGCAGAAACGGGGGGGGGGGGGGGGGGGGGGTCCGGGTCCGGCGGCTCATCGGTTCCGATTGGTTCTCCAGGGACCGCCGCCCCGCCGCCGGCGCCCGATGAGCCTCAACGCATGAAGAGACAAGCGATCTCTGCAGAGCCGACGGCCATGGACCCCACGCAGCTGAGCCACGTGACGCTGAAGAGCTACTGCAAGACCACGGAGCGAGTCCTCACACACACACACACACACAGACACACACTCACACACACACGCACACACTCACTCACACACACACACACTCACACTCACTCACACACACACACTCACACTCACTCACACTCACACACAATCACACACACACTCACACACACTCTCACACACACACTCTCACACACTCTCACACAAACACTCTCACACACACACACACACACTCACACACTCACACACACATAATCTCACACACACACTCACACACACCTCTGCAGGTCCAATGAGCTGATCCAGAGGGCTCTGATGGACAACGACTTCATGAAGCACCTGGAACACGGCCAAGTAACGACTCACCTGGGGGCCTCTGGGGCGTGACGCTCCCGTCTGATGGTTCTGGTTCTGGTCCCGTCTGATGGTTCTGGTTCTGGTCCCGTCTGATGGTTCTGGTTCTGGTCCCGTCTGATGGTTCTGCTTCTGGTCCAGATCCTCACCATCATGGACTGCATGCATCCGACCAGCCTGGCCAAGGGCTGCTGCGTGATCCAGGAGGGGGACGACGGCTCCACGGTCTACGTCCTGGAGGGTGAGGCCCCCACGGTCCTCAGACCGCACAATGTCATCGTTCACCCTGTGGGGTCTGTAGTCACACACACCGCACAGCAGGGGGCGCTTTGGGGGCGGAGCTACCAGGTGAGTGACGGGTCTCGACATCGCTCCGTGTCGTCAGTTGATGAAAATGAACAACATTACGGCCGCTTCACAATCTTATTCAGAGCTTGTTATACGAAGCTCCTCCCACTCATGACACTGTGGTTGCAAGAAACCAAGATGGCGTTTTCTGTGCATAATGTGATGAAAGCTTCAGGAATAAATACGAAGAGGAGCGTCTTCTGAAGGAGGGCCGGGTCCTTCTCATGGAAAGACTCTTGGGTGTCTCCACAGAACGCCTGTTCAAACGTTGAGATGTTCAGTGACCTTCTGACCTCTAACTGAAGGGTTCAAAGTCGAAGGGGCTTAGTTACGCTCTTCAGAGTCTGTCTGTTGGATCAAAGATGCTACCTGTGTGTTACCTGTGTGTGCGGTGAAGCTCATTTGCATACCCATGACCCCTGCCCCCCCCCCCCCTGTGTCCTCAGAGGGGATGGTGGAGGTGTCCAAGCAGGGACAGAAGATCTGCTCCATCGGCCAGGGGACGGTGTTCGGAGAACTGGCCATCCTGTACAACTGCACCCGCACCGCCACGGTCACAGGTACGCCGTGATACACACTACACACATTATTACACATGTTATTACACACTACACACGTTATTACACACTACACATGTTATTACACATTTTATTACACAATACACATGTTATTACAAATGTTATTACACAATACACATATTATTACACAATACACATGTTATTACACATGTTAATACACACTACACACATTATTACACATGTTAATATACACTACACACGTTATTACACATGTTATTACACAATACAAATGTTATTACACATGTTAATTCACACTACACACGTTATTACATATGTTATTACACATGTTATTACACAATACACATGTTATTACATATGTTAATACACACTACACATATTATTACACATGTTATTACACATTACACATGTTATCAGAGGAATCCTTCAAAATAAGAGCCTTCACTCACTGCAGCCCTGACGGACATCAAGCTGTGGGCCATCGACCGGCAGGGCTTCCAGACCATCATGATGAGGACCGGCCTCATCAAGCTGTCCCAGTACACAGACTACCTGCGCAGGTACACACACACACACACACACACACACACACACAGACACAGACACACACACACACACACACACACACATAAACACATACACATGCACACACACACAAACACATACACACACACACAAACACACACACACACATACATACACACACATACACACAGACATACATACACACACACAAACACACACACACACATACTTTGACTGGTTTCAGGCCTCATGACATCTCTCCTTCTCTCTTCTCTCTCCTCTCCTCCTCTCCTCTCTCTTCCTCTTCTCTCTCCTCTCTCCTCTCTCCTCTCTCCTCTCTCCTCCCTCCTCCCTCCTCTCTCCTCCCTCTTCTCTCCTCCTCTCCTCTCTCCTCCAGCGTTCCCTCGTTCAAGGAGCTTCCGGAGGACGTTCTCAGTAAGCTGGCTGATGTTCTTGAGGAGGTGACTCACGTTTATATAAACAACAACAACAACAACAACAACAACAACAACGCGTTAACCTGGTTGTGTGTTGCTCCTCAGACTCATTACAGCGACAGTGATTACCTCATCCGCCAGGGAGCCACCGGCGACACCTTCTTCATCATCAGTGAAGGGCAGGTGAAGGTCACCCAGCAGGACTCACCTGGAGGAGAAGCTCAGGAGGTGAAGACGCTGAGGAAAGGAGACTGGTTCGGAGAGCAGGCCCTGAAGGGGTACACACACACACACACACACACACATACACACACACATACACACAGCCGAGTACACACTGCAGTAAATGACCACTTCCTGTTTCCGGTCAGAGAGGACGTCCGCTCCGCGAGTCTCACGGCGGTGGGAGACGTCACATGTCTGGTGATCGACAGAGAGTGAGACACTTCTCTTCTTCTGTTCTTCTGTTCTTCTCTTCTTCTGTTCTTCTCTTCTTCTGTTCTTCTGTTCTTTATTCTTTTCTGTTATTCTCTTCCTTCTCTTCCTTCCCTTCTTTCTCTTCCTTCTCTTCTGTTCTTTTCTTCTTCTGTTCTTCTGTTCTTCTCTTCTTTCTCTTCCTTCCTTTTCTCTTCTTCTCTTCCTTCTCATCCTCCTGTTTCTTCTCTCTTCTTCTGTTTCTTCTCTTCTTCTCATCCTCCTGTTTCTTCTCCTCTCATCAGTGTTTGTTTCTCAGGTTGTTCAAACAGCTGATCGGAGGTCAGGAGGACGGAGACACCAAGCAGAGCGACATCGACGAGTTTGAGTCCAGGTGAGGAGGACCTGTCACATGACCATCACATGACCATCACATGACCATCACATGACCTGTCACATGACCATCACATGACCATCACATGACCTGTCACATGACCATCACATGACCATCACATGACCATCACATGACCTGTCACATGACCATCACATAACCATCACATGACCATCATATGACCTGTCACATGACCATCACATGACCATCACATGACCATCACATGACCTGTCACATGACCATCACATGACCATCACATGACCGTCACATTACCATCACATGACCATCACATGACCGTCACATGGCCATCACATGACCGTCACATGACCATCACATGACCTGTCACATGCCCATCACATGACCATCACATGACCATCACATGACCTGTCACATGACTGTCACATGACCATCACATGACCTGTCACATGACCATCACATGACCATCACATGACCTGTCACATGACCATCACATGACCATCACATGACCTGTCACATGACCTGTTACATGACCATCACATGACCATCACATGACCATAACATGACCATCACATGACCATAACATGACCATCACATGACCATAACATGGCCATCACATGACCATCACATGACCTGTCACATGACCTGTTACATGACCATCACATGACCATAACATGACCATCACATGGCCATCACATGACCATCACATGACCTGTCACATGACCATCACATGACCATCACATGACCATCACATGACCATAACATGACCATCACATGACCATAACATGACCATCACATGACCATAACATGACCATCACATGACCATAACATGACCATCACATGGCCATCACATGACCATCACATGACCTGTCACATGACCATCACATGACCATCACATGGCCATCACATGACCTGTCCATCACATGACATATACTAGTACTGTGTCTGTGTACTAGTCCTGTGTCTGTGTACTAGTCCTGTGTTTGTGTACTAGTACTGTGTCTGTGTACTAGTCCTGTTTCTGTGTACTAGTCCTGTGTTTGTGTACTAGTACTGTGTCTGTGTACTAGTCCTGTTTCTGTGTACTAGTCCTGTGTTTGTGTACTAGTACTGTGTCTGTGTACTAGTCCTGTGTCTGTCTACTAGTCCTGTGTCTGTGTACTAGTCCTGTGCCTGTGTACTAGTCCTGAGGTTGTGTACTAGTCCTGTGGCTGTGTACTAATCCTGTGGCTGTGTACTAGTACTGTGCCTGTGTACTAGTACTGTGGCTGTGTACTAGTACCCTGCTCCTGCAGTGTGCAGGCCGAGGCGGAGCTGTTCTCCAGAGTCTCTCTCAGCGACCTGGACATCGTCTGCACTCTGGGGATGGGCGGCTTCAGCCGGGTGGAGCTGGTGAGCAGGACGACACGAGGACTGTGTGTACTAGTATGCAGTACTGTGTGTGTGTGTGTGTGTGTGTACTAGTATGCAGTACCGTGTTCCAGGTGCAGCTGAAGGGGGACCCCAGCCGCTCCTTCGCCCTGAAGGTGCTGAAGAAGAGTCACGTGATGGAGACGAGTCAGCAGGGACACATCCTGTCAGAGCGCCGCATCATGATGGAGGCACACAGCCCCTTCATCATCAGGTACTAGTACACCACCCTCATCATCAGGTACTAGAACACACAGCCCCTTCATCATCAGGTACTAGTACACCACCCTCATCATCAGGTACTAGAACACACAGCCCCTTCATCATCAGGTACTAGTACACCACCCTCATCATCAGGTACTAGAACACACAGCCCCTTCATCATCAGGTACTAGTACACCACCCTCATCATCAGGTACTAGAACACACAGCCCCTTCATCATCAGGTACTAGTACACCACCCTCATCATCAGGTACTAGTACACCACCCTCATCATCAGGTACTAGAACACACAGCCCCTTCATCATCAGGTACTAGTACACCACCCTCATCATCAGGTACTAGTACACACAGCCCCTTCATCATCAGGTACTAGTACACCACCCTCATCATCAGGTACTAGTACACAGCCCTCATCATCAGGTACTAGTACATCACAGGTACTAGTACTAGTAGTAATACTAGTAGTATCTACTCCGTCTCTGCGTTCTCCATCTTAACGTTCTCCGCCTCGCCGTTTTTCGTTTCAACGTTCTCTGTCTCCTCGTTCTCCATCTTGACGTTCTCCGTCTCCATGTTCTCTGTCTCCTCGTTCTCCATCTTGACGTTCTCCGTCTTGACGTTCTCCATCTTGACGTTCTCCGTCTCCACGTTCTCCATCTCCACGTTCTCCGTCTTGACGTTCTCCATCTTGACGTTCTCCGTCTCCACGTTCTCCATCTCCACGTTCTCCGTCTTGACGTTCTCCATCTTGACGTTCTCCGTCTCCACGTTCTCCATCTCCACGTTCTCCGTCTTGACGTTCTCCATCTTGACGTTCTCCGTCTCCACGTTCTCCGTCTGCCCGTTCTCCTGAAGGCTGTTCCGGACCTTCCGGGACCCTAAGTACCTGTACATGCTGCTGGAGGCGTGTCTCGGGGGGGAGCTGTGGACGGTGCTCAGAGACCGGTGAGCGACGCCGCGATTACCCACGATGCACCGGGAGGCTCCGGCTCACGTGTGGCTCCGCCTCCGTTCCAGCGGCTCGTTCGACGACGGCGTGACGCGGTTCTACGCCGGCTGCGTGGTCGAGGCGCTCGCCTTCCTGCACTCCAGAGGGATCATCTACCGGGACCTGAAGCCGGAGAACATCATCCTGGACCACCGCGGATACGCCAAGCTGGTGAGGGGGGGGGGGGCGGGCCTTGAGGGGCGGGCCTAGAGGGGCCTTGAGGGGCGGGCCTAGAGGGCGGGCCTAGAGGGGCCTTGAGGGCGGGCCTAGAGGGCGGGCCTTGAGGGCGGGCCTTGAGGGGCGGGCCTAGAGGGGCCTTGAGGGGCGGGCCTAGAGGGCTGGCCTTGAGGGCGGGCCTAGAGGGCGGGCCTAGAGGGCGGGCCTTGAGGGGCGGGTCTAGAGGGGCCTTGAGGGGCGGGCCTTGAGGGGCGGGCCTAGAGGGCGGGCCTAGAGGGCGGGCCTTGAGGGGCGGGCCTAGAGGGGCCTTGAGGGGCGGGCCTAGAGGGCGGGCCTTGAGGGCGGGCCTAGAGGGCGGGCCTTGAGGGGCGGGCCTAGAGGGGCCTTGAGGGGCGGGCCTAGAGGGCGGGCCTAGAGGGCGGGTCTTGAGGGCGGGCCTAGAGGGCGGGTCTTGAGGGCGGGCCTTGAGGGCGGGCCTTGAGGGCGGGCCTTGAGGGCGGGCCTTGAGGGACCTCACGTTGTGCTCGTGTCCGCCAGGTGGACTTCGGCTTCGCCAAGAAGGTGGGTCTGGGCAAGAAGACGTGGACGTTCTGCGGGACCCCGGAGTACGTGGCCCCCGAGATCATCCTGAACAAAGGACACGACAGCTCCGCCGACTGCTGGTCGCTGGGCATCCTGCTGTTTGAGCTGCTGAGCGGCAGGTAGGAGGACCAGGTCCAGACCAGGTCCAGACCAGGTCCAGACCCACCAGGACCTGGATCAGGTTCACAGGCCAGGCAGCAGGACCCGGTTCAGGAGGAGGACCAGGTCTCACTGCTCTGGTCTCTGGTCCCGGTTCTGATCCGGTCCCTCTGGTTCCAGCCCCCCGTTCTCGGGCTCCGACCCCATGAAGACCTACAACTTCATCCTGAAGGGCATCGACATGATCGAGTTCCCCAAGAAGATCACCAAGAGCGCCGCCAACCTCATCAAGAGGCTCTGCAGGTGCTTCACATCAGTAAACAACAGTAAACAAATAGACAACAACAGTAAACAAATAGAGAACAGCAGTCAACAAATAGAGAACAGCAGTAAACAAATAAAGAACAGCAGTAAACAAATAGTAAACAAATAGAGAACAACAGTAAACAAATAGAGAACAACAGTAAACAAATAGAGAACAGCAGTAAACAAATAGTAAACAACAGTAAACAAATAGAGAACAACAGTAAATAAATAGTAAACAACAGTAAACAAATAGTAAGCATTAGTGAAGATACGTAATTAAACAAATAGTCAACCGTCTCAGTGTCTCTGTGTGTGTGTGTGTGTGTGTGTGTGTGTGTCTCTGTGTGTCTCTGTGTCTGTGTGTGTGTGTGTGTGTGTGTGTGTCTCTGTGTGT
>CM070090.1:18577167-18589667 GCA_036178185.1 Liparis tanakae | reverse complement strand
CTCGACGTGCGACACGGACGGGATGCACGAGATCTGTGAGCTGTTCCTCCAATCAGCAGCCAGCTTCAACACGGAGGTGAGCGGCGGTCTCTCTCTCCCCCTGTCTCTCTCTCTACCTCTCTCTCCATGTCTCTCTCTCCACCTCTCTCTCTCCTTGTCTCCCTCTCCACCTGTCTCTCTCTACCTCTCTCTCTCCATGTCTCTCTCCACCTCTCTCTCCCCTTGTCTCCCTCTCCACCTCTCTCTCCCTGCCTCTCTAACTCTCTCTCTCCTTGTCTCCCTCTCCACCTGTCTCTCTACCTCTCTCTCTCTCTCTCTCTCTCTCCCTGTCTCTCTCTCTCTCTCCCTGTCTCGCTCTCCCTGTTTCTCTCTCTCTCCATGTCTCTCTCTACCTCTCTCTCTCCCTGTCTCCCTCTCTCCATCTCTCTCCACCTCTCTCTCCTTCTCACCCACCTGTCTCTCTCTCTCCACCTGTCTCTCTCTCCAGGGTAAGACCTTCGTGAAGAAGAGTCTTCTCTGCATCTCTCAAGGAATTTCCTCCAAGATTTTCCAAACAATCCGACGCTGCAACATCTTCCAGAGGATGATCGCCGAGGTGAGAGAACTCTGCTGTGATTGGTCGGAGGCGGTCGTGTTCCTCCCTGTGATTGGCTGCTGACTTCCTGTCTCTCACCTGTCTAAAGGTGCAGGAGGAGTGTTTCAACAGTCTGGACATCTGCACTGTGGCCCGGACCAACCCGGACGCCATCGGAGAGGTGGTGCAGGTCCCCACCCACTTCCCCAACAGGTGGGCACACACACACACACACACGCACACACACACACACACACACACACACACACACACAACCAGAGGAATCTTACTTCCTCTACCTGGCTTCCTGTCCCTGGCTTCCTGTCCCTGGCTTCCTCTCTCTGACTTCCTGTCCCTGGCTTCCTGTCCCTGACTTCCTGTCCCCGTCCTCCAGGTACTACAGCACGCTGCTGCAGACGCTGCAGGTGTGTGACGAGCCGACGGTGGTGGCGGTGCGGAGCGGCCTGCTGGCGCGGCTCGGCCCCGACATGGAGGCCTTCCTGCAGCTGGTGCAGAGCAAGCCGTGCGCCGCCGGCTCCGGCTCCGCCTCCTTCAACGAGCCGTCCAGCTGGAGGAACATGCCGGTGTTCAACGTGCAGCCGGGCTTCAGGGGCCGAGACCCCACCCACCTGTTCGCCAGGAAGAGGTCCGTGGAGGGGGGGGAGGGGGGGGAGGGGGTCCAGTAGACCGCCACAGGAATCACAAGCAGCTTTAGGGATTTGAGGTCATGATTACTTATCATTATTATTATAATTATAAAGGGTGATTTGCTCAGATAATTTATATCTATTTTCTTAAACAAGTTAATTTATGAGGCGAGGAGGCGAGGAGGAGAGGAGGCGCTCCACGCTGGCCGGGGCGCGCCTCCTCTCCTCTTCGCGCCTCCTGCTGGGCTGACGTCACTTTGAGTCGACTCGGCTGCTTCGTGTATAAATATATAATAAATGATGTCATGTGATTTTTGGCTCTTGTGATTTTTCTTTATCTGAAAAAAACATCAACAAATCAAAGAGTGTATTAATACCTACATGAGTAATAATAATATGTGTATTACACTAAAATAATAATGTTTCTATTATATAACGTCTTCCTGAAGGAGTAAAGTCCTTTCTTCCTCTTCATGACGTCATTAAGGTCCAGGATATATGAGGTTATGTCTGTGTGTCATTCGTAGAGCGGCCACCAGGGGGTGATCACTCACTATACATTATCATGTTAACTGCTTTTAGTTTGAACAGGAAAATAAAACTGCAAACAAATAATTTACTTAAGATAAGTGATACGTTTCTTATTGCTTATGGCATGTTTACCTGCTGAGGAACGAGTTAAATAAATAAATAAAACGTATTGAAAGATAATCTGACCGTCTGTGATTAAAACATGGGCTCAGTTGTCTGGAGCCAGAAATACGGGTTGCTTAGAAGCTCTGAGGTGTTGTCCTCACTCGGCCATCTGTCAGTCAGCTAATGGACGACCCATAATGCACCTGGGCTCTATCACAGTCCATTAACTCCCATCAGGACCAGCAGCTCAGGAACAACATGTTCCTTCACAGGAAGAGAGAGCAGCACGCCGCCGCCTGCTGGAGGACTAGTCTTCTATACAACCAGAGGAGTCGCCCTGGTGGCCAGGAGAGAAAATGCAGCTTCAATGCATGAAGCATAGACTTCTATACAACCAGAGGAGTCGCCCTGGTGGCCAGGAGAGAAAATTCAGCTTCAATGCATGAAGCATAGACTTCTATACAACCAGAGGAGTCGCCCCCTGGTGGCCAGGAGAGAGAATGCAGCTTCAAAAGGAATCACCAGCGCTTGAAGTAGAACTTGAGAGGTTTTAATACTGTGAATAAATTCTGCGTTTCATTCTTTGGCAACGCGGCTTCATCCGGAGGAACTCACGGAAATATTGGCGCAAAATAAATAAAAGAATACAAAAAGCACAAAGAGAATAAAGATGATGATTTGTCTCCACGTCAGTTCATGAACGTTTATCTTTACGAACTTCTCCTTTAAATCCAGTCGGTCTCCCACAGAACTAAATTATTATTTATACTATTCACACCCAGGAAATCGTTGTTATTGTTATTATTATTATTAGTTATTATTATTATCATTAATATTATTGTTGTTATTATTATGATGATGATGCCCAGCAGCAGCTCTCAGTCCCTCTGGAGATGCTGCTGCTACATGAGGTCTCCAGGGGGTCCGGCTCGGTCCGGCCGGTCCTCCCATGGTCTGAGTCTCCTCCAGGATGAAGATAGATAGATAGATAGATAGATAGATAGATAGATAGATAGATAGATAGATAGATAGATAGATAGATAGATAGATACTTTATTGATCCCGAGGGAAATTCAGGTCATCCAGTAGCTTATACATTTAACATAAAACTTAACTCACAAACAACAATACACATAGGAGGAGCATGTACACAGGGAGTAGGGAGAATACAGAATGTACAGATAAAGTGTGCATTGATTAAGTGTTTGTATCCACGAGGATAGTGCAAAAAGCTATAAATAAACGCTAAAAGTAAACCAGTATGTGCAAGAGTAAAAACAAACAAAAAACATTCAATGAGTAAATGAGATAAGGACAGTGGGATGTAAAAATTGAAGTAAAAATGAAATGACAATAGTTGAGAAGCGGAGAGGAGACGGAGGTAGACTCATGCAGAGTCCCTCTCCCCCCCCCCCCCCCCCCCTTCCTGCGAGGTGTTAAACAGTTGAATGGCCCTGGGGACAAAGGACTTCCTCAGCCTGTCCGATGAGCGTGACAGGGACAGGAGTCGGCCCCTTCCTCTGTCCGCTCAGAGTCCTGTGTAGTGGTGGTGTAGCGGTGGTGTAGCGGTGGTGTAGCGGTGGTGTAGTGGTGGTGTAGCGGTGGTGTAGTGGTGGTGTAGCGGTGGTGTAGTGGTGGTGTAGCGGTGGTGTAGTGGGTGGTGTAGTGGTGGTGTAGCGGTGGTGTAGTAGTGGTGTAGCGGTGGTGTAGTGGGTGGTGTAGTGGGTGGTGTAGCGGTGGTGTAGCGGTGGTGTAGTGGGTGGTGTAGTGGTGTGGTGTAGCGGTGGTGTAGCGGTGGTGTAGTGGGTGGTGTAATGGGTGGTGTAGCGGTGGTGTAGCGGGTGGTGTAGTGGGTGGTGTAGTGGGTGGTGGTCGTTGTCCAGGATGGTCAGCAGCCTTCTCAGTGTTCTTATGTCCGCCACTGATGCTCTGCAGTCCAGCTCCATGCCCGTCTCACCAGCCGCCCTGCATCCCTCCTCTTCATGCATCCCTCCTCTTCATACATCCCTCCTCTTCATGCATCCCTCCTCTTCATGCTGCCTCCTCTTCATGCATCCCTCCTCTTCATGCTGCCTCCTCTTCATGCATCCCTCCTCTTCATGCATCCCTCCTCTTCATGCATCCCTCCTCTTCATGCATCCCTCCTCTTCATGCTGACTCCTCTTCATGCATCCCTCCTCTTCATGCGTCCCTCCTCTTCATGCATCCCTCCTCTTCATGCTGCCTCCTCTTCATGCATCCCTCCTCTTCATGCATCCCTCCTCTTCATGCTGCCTCCTCTTCATGCATCCCTCCTCTTCATGCATCCCTCCTCTTCATACATCCCTCCTCTTCATGCTGCCTCCTCTTCATGCATCCCTCCTCTTCATGCATCCCTCCTCTTCATGCATCCCTCCTCTTCATGCATCCCTCCTCTTCATGCTGCCTCCTCTTCATGCATCCCTCCTCTTCATGCTGCCTCCTCTTCATGCATCCCTCCTCTTCATGCATCCCTCCTCTTCATGCATCCCTCCTCTTCATGCATCCCTCCTCTTCATGCATCCCTCCTCTTCATGCATCCCTCCTCTTCATGCTGCCTCCTATCCATGCATCCCTCCTCTTCATGCATCCCTCCTCTTCATGCATCCCTCCTCTTCATGCTGCCTCCTCTTCATGCATCCCTCCTCTTCATGCATCCCTCCTCTTCATGCTGCCTCCTCTTCATGCATCCCTCCTCTTCATGCATCCCTCCTCTTCATGCTGCCTCCTCTTCATGCATCCCTCCTCTTCATGCATCCCTCCTCTTCATGCATCCCTCCTCTTTATACATCCCTCCTCTTCATGCTGCCTCCTCTTCATGCATCCCTCCTCTTCATGCATCCCTCCTCTTCATGCATCCCTCCTCTTCATACATCCCTCCTCTTCATGCATCCCTCCTCTTTATACATCCCTCCTCTTCATGCTGCCTCCTCTTCATGCATCCCTCCTCTTCATGCATCCCTCCTCTTCATGCATCCCTCCTCTTCATGCATCCCTCCTCTTCATGCATCCCTCCTCTTCATGCATCCCTCCTCTTCATGCATCCCTCCTCTTCATGCTGCCTCCCCAGCCCACCACAGCATAGAGAAGGAGGCGGGCAGCAACAGACTGATACAACATGCGCAGGAGCTGCTGCAGACATTGAAGGACCTCAGCCTCCTCAGGAAGTAGAGCCGGCTCTGACCCTTCTTGTAGATGGCATCAGTGTTGGCTGACCAGTCCAGTTTACTGTCCAGATGGACTCCTAAGTACTTGGAGGTGTTGACCACCTCCACACTGACACCCCCGATGGAGACTGGAAGCAGAGGAGGCTGAGACCTCCTGAAATCCACCACCACCTCCTTGGTGTTGGTGGCGTTCAGCTGCAGGTGGTTATGCCCACACCACTGCACAAAGTGGTCCACCCCCTCCTGTCCTCACCCTCCTGTCCCCCCCTGACACATCCCACAACCGCAGAGTCATCAGAGAACTTCTGGATGTGGCAAGACTCCGTGTTGTAGGTGAAGTCAGACGTGTCCAGGGTGAACAGGACAGGTGAGAGCAGCGTCCCCTGTGGAGCGCCGGTGCTGCTCAACAGTCTCAGACACGCAGTCCTTCAGCCGGACTCACTGCGGCCTCTCCGTCAGGTAGTCCGTGATCCAGGACACCAGGTGGGCGTTCACCCCCATCTGCACCAGCTTGTCACTCAGTCGGAGGGGCTGGATGGTGTTGAAGGCAGGGGTCCAGAAAGGGGTCCAGAAAGGAGAAGGGGGTCTCAGGACCTCCTCCTATGTGCAGGAACCGGAGTGAGCGGAGACCGTAGAGTACTGGACCAGAGGGAGGTCCGGGTCCAGGTCCAGGTCCAGGTCCAGGTACTCCTGCAGAGACAGAACCAGATATGAATTTGATCAACTCTTCAACCGAATGAACATTTCGTCCGGCGCCATCTTGTTTTTGATCGAGTAGCGAACAGGAAGTGGGATTAGTAAACATGATTGTTGTTTATTTGGGATCCGTGGGTTCCTGATGAAGATGAAGATGATGAAGAAGTATTGTTAAATATAAATATTCCGAGGGTTGTATACAACAATACAAATTATAATTGAATATTTTTAAATTACATATACTTTTATTTAAAAAATATTTTAATTATAAATAAAAATATTTTAATTATAGATAAAAATATTTTAATTCAAAATAAAAATATTTTATTCAAAATAAAAATATTTATCATAAAATTATAAACAAATTCAAATTAAATATTTTTATTTCAAATTAAATATTTCTGAACAGGAAGTGAGACCTTTTATTTTGAATTAAAATATGATGAAGATGAAGATGAAGAAGAGCGTCACCTGGTCGGCCATCAGGGACAGCGTGCGGTCCAAGTCCTCCACCAGCTGGGAGAACCGGGGTCGACGGGACGGGATGGCGTGCCAGCAGTCCTTCATCATCAGGTACCTGATGGAAAATAACCATCATCATCGTCACCACCACCTTCATCATCGTCGTCATCATCATCCCAGTCTCCGTGGCGATGAGGACTCACAGCTCGTGGGGGCAGGCCGAGGGCTGCTCCATGCGGTGTCCCTCCTTCAGCAGCTTGAAGAGCTCCTCCACGGGGACCCCGGGGTACGGAGAGCCCCCCAGGGTGAAGATCTCCCACAGCAGGACCCCGAACGACCACCTGGGGCCACAGGACAACATGGCCGCCTCAGGACAACATGGCCGCCTCAGGACAACATGGCCGCCCTCAGCTGAGGCCCCTCCCTCTTCTATAACTCCACTATCTCAAGAGGAAACTCACACGTCACTTTGATGCGTGTAGACGCGGTCAAACAAAGCTTCTGGGGCCATCCACTTCACCGGGAGACGGCCCTGAGGAGACGAGGAGATGAGGACGTTAGGACATGAGGGCATGAAGACGTTAGGACACAAGGACGGTAGGACACGAGGACATGGACATGGCGTGTCTCACGTTGGTGGTCTTCTTGTAGTAGTCGATGTGGTGGACGTCTCTGGCGAGACCGAAGTCGGCGATCTTCATCACGTCGTCTTCGGTGACCAGAACGTTCCTGGCTGCCAAGTCTCTGTGGATGCACTGAGGACACAGGGGTCAGAGGTCAGAGCTGGGGTCAGAGGTCAGAGCTGGGGGGGGGGGGTCTGGGGGAGACAGCAGGTCGACAGAGGACGCCTCGTAGAAGAAAACATGAAGATGTGGAAGCAGCTCAGCTGTTCTCTCTAGAAACCCATTTTACAGACTGGCTGCTATGTGGAATCTTTATTTTACTGCTTTACTGCTTTTTTTAAATTGTGTTTTATATAAAATATTGTATTTCAAATAAAATATTTTTAGAAATAAAAATATTTAATTTTAAATGAAAATATTTAATTTTTAACAAAAATATTTATATTTGAATTTGTTTATATTTTTAGAATAAAATATTTAATTTGGATTTGTTTATAATTCTATAATAAATATTTTTATTTTTAATAAAAATATTTTATTTTAAAAACAAATATTTTATTTGAATTTGTTTATATTATTAAAAAAAATATTGTAAAAAATATTTTTATATTAAATAAAAAATATGTATCGTTAAATAAAAAATATTTAATTTACAAAAAATATTATAATTAACAACATTTAAAATATATATTAAAAAATATTTAATTTAAAAATTAGAATATGTAGTGTGAAATAAAAATATTTGACTTTAATTATTGATATTGTTATATATAACCCTCCCTGACGGACCTTCTTGGAGGCGAGGTAGTCCATCCCTCGGGCCACCTGGTAGGCGGCCGACACCAGCTCCCGGACCTCGGGCCCGCCCAGCGGCGCCCGCCGCGGCCCGCTCCAGTACTCCAGGCCCACCGGTCTGCGCGTGCGCAGGAACTCCCTGAGGTTGCCCTGCGAGGCGTACTCCACCACCACGTACAGGGGGCCTGCGGCGAGAGGTCGGAGGTCAGCGCCTGGACGCCACACGTCGGCGGGGCGCCGCTCGCCGTGCGCTCGCCGCGCTCACCGCCCTGCGTGCACGCCCCCAGCAGGTTGATGATGTTCTTGTGTTTGCCGATCATCTTCATCATCTCCATCTCGGAGATCAGGTCCGACAGGTCCTTCTCGGTGGCGTCCGCTGCACACACAACAACCTCGGGTCAGAGGTCAAATCATCCAGACGCTCACGTGGAAAGACGCGATGCTCTGAAGGATGCGGCGGAGAACTCGCATCTCATCTCTGGTCTCTGATTGGACGAGCAGCCTCACCTTTCAGCATCTTCACCGCCACCTTCGAGAGGCGCGTCGGTTTGTTTCTGTCCACGCCGGAAGCTTCCGCCAGAACCACCCGGCCGAAGCAGCCCTCACCCAGAGGCTTCCCCAGGGCCAGGCTGGGGAGACATGGTAACGACATGGTAACGACATGGTAACGACATGGCAACGACATTTTAGACACGGTAACGACATGTTAGACATGTAACGACATGTTCACGACATGTAACGACATGGTAACGACATGGTAACGACATGGTAACGACATGGCAACGACATTTTAGACACGGTAACGACATGTTAGACATGTAACGACATGTTCACGACATGTAACGACATGGTAAAGACATGGTAACGACATGGTAACGACATGTAAGACATGTAAGACATGGTAACGACATGTTAAGGACATGGTAACGACATGGTAACGACATGTTAGACATGGTAACGACATGTTAAGGACATGGTAACGACATGGTAACGACATGGTAACGACATGGTAACGACATGGTAACGACATGGTATCGACATGGTAACGACATGGTAACGACATGTTAGACATGTTATCGACATGGTAACGACACGTTAGTCACGTTAATGAAATGTAAGACATGGTAACGACACATTAACGACATGTTAGACATGTCAAGGCCAGATTCTATCCCACCAGAGGAGTCGCCCCCTGGTGGTCAGGAGGGGAACGTCGTACCGGTCTCTAGGGAGCTCCCAGGCCGGGTCGTGGGGCAGCTCGTACTCAGACACGCCCACCGGGACGGTCGTGGCGCTGGAGAGACGAGACGAACGCATCAGACACATCCCCGAGTGGAGGGAGGACGCCGACTCCAGCGACACCTGCAGGGGGGAGGGGGGCGTGAATTCCTGTCCTTATGCAAACACAACCTGGACCCCCGAGAGGCTACCTGTCTCCTCAGCGGGAGGCTCTTGGCGAGCTTCCGCACGCCGCCCAAGGCGCTCTTCTTCTGGCCGCGGGAGAGTCGGCAGAGGACGGCGGCGGCCGTGAGGACGATGAGGAAGAAGAGGCCCAGGCAGTAGATGAAGATCTCCAGGTAGGTGGGAGAGGGCAGCGGGGCGGGAGGCAGGTCTGAGACCGGAGAGAGAAAGGGGAGGAGTCAACACCCGGGCGCTCCCGCCAGACGAGCGTGCGGGCGCCGCGACCCACCGTCCACCACGCTGAGCCAGGCCGAGTGGTGCGACACGCCGATGGAGTTCCCCGCCAGGCAGGTGTACTCGCCGGAGTCGGCCGCGCTCACGTTGCTCAGCCGCAGCACCTCCAGCTCCTGCTGCGTGCTGTTCAGGCTCGCCGTCTGCAGGGGGCGCACCACGCAATGTATATGTAGTTATATTACTATATATAAATATATATGTAGTTATATTATATTACTATAAATAAATATATATAGTCATGTTATATTACTAGTTACATTTTTATATAAATGTAATTAATTTAATTTGAATATAAATATAATTATATAATTATACTTTTAATATAAATATGAGGATAACTTGAGGATGAGGACCTGGACCCCCCTTGAGGATCTGGACCCACATTGAGGACCTGGACCCACCTTGAGGACCTGGACCCACCTTGAGGACCTGGACCCCCCTTGAGGACCTGGACCCACCTTGAGGACCTGGACCCCCCTTGAGGACCTGGACCCCCCTTGAGGACCTGGACCCACCTTGAGGACCTGGACCCACCTTGAGGACCAGGACGTAGGGGTGCCCGTCCGGCGCCTGGCGGCTGCCGTTCACCGTGATGTGCTTCAGCCACTGGACGTGCGGTTGCGGGTCGCCGAACACGCGGCACACGAAGTCCACGTCGCCGCCGACCACGGCCGTCTGATTGGCCGGCAGCCCGGCCTGGAGGAGCGGCCTGTGGGGGCACCGCTCTGCAGGGGACAAGGACCTCAGGGTCAAGGTGAACCAGCAGAAGGTCTAGAGTAGACCTCCAGCTGGAGGTACTGATGCGTTAAGTGTCCTCCGAACCAGGAAGGTCTCTGAGGTCTCTAAAGGTCTCTAAAGGTCTCTGAGGTCTCTGAGGGTCTCTAAAGGTCTCTAAAGGTCTCTGAGGTCTCTGAGGGTCTCTGAGGTCTCTGGAGGTCTCTGAGGGTCTCTGAGGTCTCTGGAGGTCTCTGAGGGTCTCTGAAGGTCTCTGAGGTCTCTGGAGGTCTCTAAAGGTCTCTGAGGTCTTTGGAGGTCTCTGAGGGTCTCTGAGGTCTCTGAGGTCTCTGAAGGTCTTTGGAGGTCTCTGAGGGTCTCTGAAGGTCTCTGAGGGTCTCTGAGGGTCTCTGAGGTCTCTGAGGTCTCTGAAGGTCTCTGGAGGTCTCTGAAGGTCTTAGTCTTGACCCGGTCCCACCCTCTAACGGTCCTGGTCTAGTCTGGGTCTCTGAGTCCTGCGCTGCCGGTCCTACTTCAGGTAGTCCTGACTACAGTTCAGCTACACCAGGTCTTCGGATGCCCCCCTTGCGGTGGTCCCGGGGGACCGGCTGTGGCTCCTTACCGACCACGTCCAGCAGGAAGGTGTGCTGCAGGCCGCCGTGCCGGTTCTCCACCACGCAGGTGTAGTTCCCCTCGTCTGACAGGACCACGGACTCCAGGATCAGGGTCCAGGTCAGGTCTCGGATCTGGAAGACCAGGAGGGGACGGTGACCAGAGAACCCGGAGAACCCGGAGAACCTGTAGGACCCGGAGGACCCGGAGGACCCGGACCCACCTTGAAGCCCCCGATCCGCTGGTCCTTCCGGAGCGTCTTGCCGTTCTTCATCCAGCGCAGAGAGGGAACCGGGTTCCCCGAGGCCGGGCAGCGGAACCTCACGGTCCGGCTGGTGGGGACGGCGTGGAGCTGCTTCTCCATCTTCTCTGGCGCCACCCACTGAGGAGCTGGAGGGGAGGAAGAGGAGGAGAGGAAGAGGAGGAGGAAGACGAAGAACAAGAAGAGGAGGAGGAGGAGGAGTCTTACCTTGGGGCTCCTCGCTGCTCGTCCTCATCTCGGTGGACTTCTTGTTCTCCTCTGATGAAGACTCGTCGTCCTCTTCGTCTTCAGAGGACTTCACAGCGTCGGCTGAAGGAGAAGAAGAAGAAGAAGAAGAAGAAGAAGAAGAAGAAGAAGAAGAAGAAGAAGAAGAAGAAGAAGAAGGTCATGAACTCTGCTGGTGAGGGCCTCCCTCTGACCTCTGACCTCTGACCTCTGACCTCTGACCTCTGACCCGCCTCAGGGGGTTCTGGGTGGACCGGTCTGTCTGGGTTTGTTTATCACAACGAGGCTGAAGGTCAGAACCAGAACCACAGCCAAGACCAGATCCACCTAGACCAGATCCACCTAGACCAGATCCACCAGGACCAGATCCATCTAGACCAGATCCACCAAGACCAGATCCACCAAGACCAGATCCACCTAGACCAGATCCACCAGGACCAGATCCATCTAGACCAGATCCACCAAGACCAGATCCACCAGGACCAGATCCATCTAGACCAGATCCACCAAGACCAGATCCACCAAGACCAGATCCACCAGGACCAGATCCATCTAGACCAGATCCACCAAGACCAGATCCACCAGGACCAGATCCATCTAGACCAGATCCACCAAGACCAGATCCACCAAGACCAGATCCACCTAGACCAGATCCACCTAGACCAGATCCACCAGGACCAGATCCATCTAGACCAGATCCACCAAGACCAGATCCACCAAGATCAGATCCACCTAGACCAGATCCACCAAGACCAGATCCACCTAGACAAGATCCACCAGGACCAGATCCACCTAGACCAGATCCACAGTCAAGACCAGATCCAACTGGATCAGATCCAACAAGACCAGATCCACCTAGAGCAGATCCACCAAGACCAGAACCACAGCCAAGACCAGATCCACCTAGACCAGATCCATCTAGACCAGATCCACCAAGACCAGATCCACCAACACCAGATCAACCTAGACCAGATCCACCAAGACCAGATCCACCTAGACCAGATCCACCAGGACCAGATCCATCTAGACCAGATCCACCTGGACCAGATTCACCAAGACCAGATCCACCAAGACCAGATCCACCAAGACCAGATCCACCTAGACCAGATCCACCAGGACCAGATCCACCTAGACCAGATCCACCAGGACCAGATCCATCTAGACCAGATCCACCTGGACCAGATCCACCAAGACCAGATCCACCTAGACCAGATCCACCAAGACCAGATCCACCTAGACCAGATCCACCAAGACCAGATCCACCAAGACCAGATCCACCTGGACCAGATCTCCGGCCTATCGATTCGTGGCCGAGTGGCTTCCTGAGTTGCCGGTTCGAGTCCCTGAGTCTGAGACCTAGAGAAAGGTCGTGAC
>CM070090.1:18492167-18572167 GCA_036178185.1 Liparis tanakae | reverse complement strand
ATTCGCTCAGGCAGCGGCCAATCGAGAGGCTTGGCTTTGTTGTTGTGCTTGGCGGCAAGCGAGCTCTGCAGCCATTGGCTGGCGTGGAGGCACCACGAACCGGCGCTCTTCCCTAATTGGTCAAACCGGCCCAGACTGGCCCGATAGGCCACGCCCACACTGAACGACTTCCAGTCCGCGAGGGGGCGGAGCTCCCAGTAGTGACAGCCGCCTGTTATCTCCTGGTCACCTAGGAGACGGAGGGAACCGACAGTCACTTGCAACCTTCAAAGTAAAAGTCTGCCATTTAAATTTTAACCTGAAACTAAAACTGCAACTTATTAAATAAAAAAACTGCAAGAATAATGAATAATAATTATAAAAAGAATGTAAGAGGTCAAATATCAGATTTTGTGTTTTATATTTTCAATCAATATTTGAAAACCAAATGTACGTATTTAATGTTTTGACTACAATTTACACCAAATATAAAATATGAATAAATGAATGTTAATATTTTAAAGACGTGAAGAGCATCAGCTGTAGTGTCAATATGAGGTATTCATGTATTCATGTCTTTATGTATTCTTGTCTCATGTCTTTATGTATTCTTGTCTTCATGTCTTCATGTCTTCATGTCTTCATGTATTAAAGCGACACTATGTAACTTTTCCCCTGTAGCGCCCCCTTCAGGTATTTAACGTCTGGCTCTCGAGCCATATATGGCTCTTCAGTCATGTGCCCTCACAGCTGATCTCCCAGCTGATCAATGCCGCTACCAGCAGCTCTCAGCAGCTGCAGCGAGCCGTTCAGGCGGCATGTCACTCTGTTTGTACTCGTCTCATAGCGGAGCAAATAAAAAGTCACCTGCGAGCGTGTACTGGCACTATATGACGTTGGTAATCACTGCCAGACACCAAGTTTAAGTACTTCCTGTTCCTCAACCGGAAGTATCTGGTCGGTCCCAACCATCTTACATTCAGCAGTTTTCAGCCCCTAGACCCTCGATGGCGGAGGAGACATCAACATATTAAAAGTCATTGTAGCGGCACCATTTTTTTCAAGCTGTTATTTTAAGGTGAAAAAGTTACATAGTGGGGCTTTAATGCATCATGTGTTTATGTCTCATAATGTCTTCATGTCTTCATGTATTCATGTCTTTATGTATTCTTGTCTCATGTATTAATGCATCATGTATTTATGCCTCATAATGTCTTCATGTCTTCATGTATTCATGTCTATGTATTCTTGTCTCATGTATTAATGCATCATGTGTTCATGTCTCATGTGTTCATGTCTCATAATGTCTTTTTGTCGTCATGTATTCATGTCTCATGTATTCATGTCTCATGTCTTCATGTATTCATGTCTCATGTCTTCATGTATTCATGTCTCATGTGTTCATGTCTCATGTATTAATGCATCATGGGTTCATGTCTCATGTGTTCATGTCTCATAATGTCTTCTTGTCTTCATGTATTAATGCATCATGTATTCATGTCTCATGTGTTCATGTACCCAGCACGGTGTACGACTCTCCAGCGAATCGCTCACGTCCTGCTCGGCTGGCTGCCGTCTTATTGGGCGACGGCGTGGCGCTCCTGCTGCTGAGGACCAATCAGAGGCCAGGACTCATTAGAGTCATTAAAGTCAAGTTATTAAAGTTATTAAAGTGCTTAAAGTCATTAAAGTGATTAAAGGTGGATCTCGGAGGTGAAACAGCCAATGAGGTTGTGACAAAGCGATGAAAAACATAAAATAATCATTTAACTTTCAGGGGATTAAAAAGTCCAAAAATCACCACAATCCTAATATTGTCCTAAATGTAAGTACTATACTTCATAAAATACATTCTACATGTACAAGAGTAGAGCAGATGGAAGAGACGACAAGCTTCACACTAACTCAGCCTGAAAAGAACAACAAGTAAACAACAACAAACTAAATGAAGTTAACAGCGTTGTCGAGGCGATGGGACGTCAGCAGCGATGTGATTGGCCGCATGGAGTGAGTGATGGCGGATGGAGGATGGTTGCTAGGCAACCTGTCTGTACCTGGAGGGGCAGAGGACGCAGTCTGCAGGACGCGGGGCTCGAACACACGACATCACAGAGGTCAACCCGGTGACCGCCGCGTCGCCGTGACGATGCCTCACCTGCTCCTGCTCTCCTTCGCTCTCAGCCGGGGGTCGTGACCTTTGACCCCCTGAGGCTCCCAGGTCACAGTGTCCCCCTCCACCTTCAGCTCCGCGTGAGCCGTCACCGCGTCGAAGCCAAAGTTAAACGCTGCAAATTAAACATGTAGAAGAAGAAGTTAAACGCTGCAATTAAACATGTAGAAGAAGAAGTTATACGCTGCAATTAAACAAGGAGAAGAAGAAGTTATATGCTGCAATTAAACAAGTAGAAGAAGAAGTTATACACTGCAATTAAACAAGGAGAAGAAGAAGAAGAAGAAGAAGAAGAAGAAGAAGAAGAAGAAGAAGAAGAAGAAGAAGAAGATATAAAGTTAAACCTCACGCAGATATTTTCGGGGAGAAATCTCACAAGTTCCTTCACAATAAAACAAAAAGACACTTATTAATCATAGGAACAAAATTAATAAGTTCAAAGAGAATTTCAGTAAAAATAAACCAATGAACAAAATAAGAAAATAAAGACATAAATAGGTATAAGATGTCTCCGTGTCTCTCGGATCGGTCAGCCACCCATGTGATCACCTCTGGTTTCCATGGCAACGGGCTCAGAGAACTCGCCAGCGGCCGCTTTGTTTCTGGCTCGAACTCGAAGGACCACGAAGCGGGAATCGAACTTCAGGCCTGAAACGGACATTAGGATTAATCATTATCATATGATTCACTTACTTTTCAGAATAAAATAATTTATAAAATAATTAAACAAATTTTTTCATAATTAGGTGAATTAAAATCTTTTAATATTTAATTCTTTATCACTTTTATAATAAACACATGATTACAAATCTAAATTGTTGAGGCTAACTCGTTAGCATGCGGCTAACGTGACCTCTGACCTCTCACCTGAGATGGTTACGTGTGTTTCTCTGATGTCGTGGATTTTTTCCCAGCATGCATCTCCTGCGGCTCTCAGCGAGTCGTCCCGGTTCGTTTTCCGGTATTCAAGTTCGTAGCGTTCGATTGGTCCGCTGTCGTCGGCGGCCTCGCCAGACGGTTGCCAAGCAACCACGATGCTGTTGTCACGGGCGACGCAGATGGAGACGTCGATCTCTGGAGCTCTGGGAACTGTAAACAAAAAAGATACTGTAAACAACAACAAATACAATGGAAACAACAAAGATAAACAAATGAAACAAAACATGAAACAAAAAACAGAGAAGAAGAACAACAACAACAGCTCACCGGGCAGGAAGTGAAGTCTCATAATCCCCGCCCTCTCCGAGCTGAAGTCAACGGTGAACTTTGACATGTTCTCTGACACCAGCGGACGAGTTGTCAGGCGGAACGCTGCAGCCATGGTTACCCTGGCAACGGGGGGGGGAGGGTTACTGTGGCTCAGTCAGAACTCTGATTGGTTTAAAGTGTTTTCATGTAGAAATCAACGGGGAAAAGAGAGACGGAACAAACCGTTCTTTGATTTGTTTTGCAGCCTGAAACAGAAACCAGAGTAAAGGAGTTATTAAATAAACTCAGTTCTCGTAGGATCACCTTCCACGAGGACATGCGCTGCTACCTGGATGAATTCTTCTTCGTTGGTGATGGTTAGCGTGTGATTGGCGAAGTGCAGCAGCTGTTCACACGACAGCAGAGCGGCCCTCCCCTCCGCCTCCTGCTTCTGGAACCACACAGAGAACTTTAGAGAACCGGGAGAACATTACACTCTTTACATGTTCTCCGACCTCGTGAGGCGGACATGAAGGGTTCAACTTGGAGAACATTTGAGGAGCGAAGCCTGAAAGAACGTCAGAGTTTATCAAATTATATAACGACAAACAGAAGACAGTAGTTACCTGAAGCTCCGCCTCTTTCCTCTGCTTCTCCTCTTTAATTACATCACGAAGCTCCGCCCCCTTCTCTGCCAGGGCGGAGCTTAGCTGCTCAAGCTCCGCCTCCAGCTCCGTTGTCACGTGACATGACTCCTCCTGATTGGATGGAGAGACGTTTTTGTCTTTTTTCAGCTCCGATCATTCTAAGCCCCGCCCTTAACTCCCTCCTAGCCAATCAGCTGCTGACCTGGAGACCCGTCAGTGTGTTGTCGACCGTTTCCAGGAAGTTGTGTAGCTCTTCATTCTTATTGGCCAATGTGCTGATGATCCTGCACAGAGCTTCCTGGTAATAAACACCTGAC
This sequence comes from Liparis tanakae, assembly GCA_036178185.1. NCBI lineage: Eukaryota > Metazoa > Chordata > Actinopteri > Perciformes > Liparidae > Liparis > Liparis tanakae. Next base: position 18,567,866 of record CM070090.1, on the reverse strand, counting down.
AGGTTAGCAGGTGGTGCAATAAACGATCATCACCTTCACCTTCATCATCATCATCATCATCAGTCCTCTGCTCGTCCCCCTGTCCTCATAGTTTTGTTAGAACCTGAATATACCTACTAAATATTTTATAGAGGTCGAGTTACACAGAGAGAGAGACCGAGAGAGACTAACGGATAGGTAGAGACTAAGAGAGAGAGACTAACAGGTAGAGAGACTAAGAGAGAGAGAGAGACTAACAGATAAGGATAGATAGTCTTATCTTTAAATCCCTCATTCAAAGTGATGCTCACTCGACCAGAGAGAGAGGACTTTGCCTGCTGACAGCTAGCAGCGAGCTAACGCTCTCTCTCTCTCTTTCTCTCTCTCTCTCTCTCCTCCACGTGTAACGATCCGTCAGCGGACACGTGACCTGTTATTATTGATCATCGCTGATCAGATTCTTACCTTCTGAGAGTCCATCATCTGAGGGGAAGAGAGGAAGAGGTAGGACGTAGAAGGAAGTGAAGTCACGCACGTCATAACGTTACTTCCGGTCTGCAGTGTCAAAATAAGAGTCTGAAGGAACTAAATATACTAATATTGTATGAAAGTAGAATATATATAAATATTTAATCCTTTTAATTCACATTATGAATAAATAGACTGACTAAAGAATACTAACATACGTGTGTGTATATATATATATATATATATATATATATATATATATATATATATATACACACACACACATGTATATACAGACACTACATACCTTTCTAAAGACTTCTTCTGTGACTAATTCTGAATCTTCACGTTAACTTATTTAACATCATAATAAATATAATACATATATTTACATAGTTCTGATCTGTAAACAAACACTGAGACGTTTTGCACCTAAAATGTTGAATTTATTGATCATTAACACGACAGGCCGTCGAGCTTCTTCTTAAATTAGGAGCAATAACTTACGTACAGTGTTATGAGGACTCCACTAAATAATTCCTTGTTCGCGCCGCTACTCAGTCAAATAACGTTAAACGGTGAATCTGTCAAACGTCTCCACACGGAGAGAATAAATTACGTTCTACCCGACGACAGGAGAGAACCAATCGTTTGTTTTCAGAACCAGAGAAAAAAGAACAAGGAAACTTCCCAAAGACCAGAATCGCCTTCAAACGCTACGGAAACATCGTCGTCGTTATATCACCATGGTAACGGCATCGTTATGGGGGCATGGCCATGCAGGATCACAGGCAGAGGGGCGGAGCTAAGCGCTACTCATCATTTTAGTGGTATAAAAACATAAAAAGTTTATTTTTAAAGTTTTTCTCTCCTTGAATAAAGAACCTTGCTCGAGTGGCAGGGGGCGGAGCCAATGGGGGGGAGGGGGCGGGGCTAGCACTTAAATACAGACTCACTTCCTGAACAGTTCAGTCCACAAACAAACACGTTCTCACTTTCTTCTTATTTACATTTCCTCCGACCGCGGCGGCCATCTTGTGCCAAACTACACCGACGTCACGATGTAGGAGCCGCGCTCGCCGGCGGCGCCGCCCTCGCCGCCCTTCGGCTCCCGGCTCTTGGTGACGGGGGTGGGGATGAGCGACGGTCGCGTGGGCGTGGTCGACGAGGACGAGGACGCCGTGGTGGAGGCGGCGGTGGGCGTGGCGTCGCCCTTCCTCGGGCTCGGCGTGTAGTTGAAGGGGCTGACGCGCGCCGCCACGGCGCCGCTCCGCTGCTGACTGCGCTGCTGCTGTTGTTGTTGTTGTTGTTGTTGCTGCTGTGGGCGTTCGGGCGGCTTGTCGTCGAGGCTCTCGCAGCTTTGGCGCAGGTTGAGGTTGGAGGAAGAGGAGGAGGAGGAAGAGGGGATCTTGGAGGGCGGCGGCGGGCAGTCGATGACGGGCGGCGCGTTGGCGCTGGGCGAGCGGGCGGAGCCTCCGGAGGAGGAGGAGGAGCGCGGGTTGTTGACGGGACAATCCTCCAGGCGGACCCACACGTCCTCGGCGGCGACGCGTCCGGACGCCGCCGCCGGCGCCGCTCTTGGCCTTCCTCCACGTCCCCTTCAGCCGCACGCCGCTCTCCTCCTCGCTCCGCCCCTTCTCGCTGGACTCGCTGGAGGCCGACAGCACGGAGGACGAGCTGCCGCTCCGCTTCCACGTGCCGACGCGCGGCAACGACGTCGACTGTTTGCCGGCTCCGCCTCCGGCGCCGCTGCTCTCCCGCTTCCAGGTGCCGGTGCGGTTGACCCTCGCCGCCGGCGCCGACTCCTGCGGGCGCGACGGGCTCTCGGACTGCGAGCGGTTGGCGTCGGGCCTCCTGGGCGTCGGCGCCGCGTCGGGGCTCGGCGGCGAGTCAGACGCCGCCGACTCCTCCAGCTTCCTCTTCAGCGTCGGGCTCGGCGCCTCTTTGATGAAGGTCGACTGGCGGACCAGCGCCGGCTTCTCTGGCTCCGCCTTCTTCTCTGGCTCCGCCTTCTGCTTCTTGGGCGCCGCGGAGCCGCTGACCCTCGACGCCGACTCGCTCCTCGGGATGCCGCCGCCACTCCTCGCCGCCGCGCCCGCTTTGGGCCTGGAGGCCGAAGACGAGGAAGACGAGGCGCTCCCCGGCGACGCCGTGCGCGGCGTCTGAAGCGGCTTCCCCGCTTTCTGATTGGACGTGGCTGTAGAGTCCCGAGAGGCTCCGCCTCCTCTGTCGCCGCCATCGGCGCCTCCCGGAGCTTTAGCCGCGGCCGCCGCTCGGGGCTGGCTCCGCCCCCTGGCAGCAGGCTCCGCCCTCAGCTTCCCGGTGATCAGGCTCCTGTAGACCTTCTTCCCGCCTCTCAGCGCCTTCGCCTCCTCCTCTTCCTCCGCCTCCTTCTTCTTCTTGGCCTCCAGCGTGGTGCGCTCGCCGGCCTTCAGGATCTTCGCCCCTTGCTTCACCGGCGCCGCCTCCTCCTTCACTTCCTCTTCCTCTTCTTCCTCCTCCTCCTCCTCCTCTTCCTCTTCCTCTTCATGCTCTTCCTCTTTGGTGGGGTTGTTGGCGGCCGGCAGGCGGAACGGCGAGCCGACCGACTTCAGCGAGAGGACCGAGTCGGAGTCGGAGGACGGCTGGCGGGACAGCGGCGGCGCGGCGGCGGCGGCGGCGTTCAGGCTGCTGACCACCGAGTTGGCTCCTTCCTGGATCGCCTTCCAGTCGAAGGTCTCGGAGTCGGGGGAGGCGGGGCTTCTGGGAGCGTCGGACGGCTCCTCCTCGGCCAGAATGTCATCTTCGGCTTTGGCGCCGGGGAGGGGCGTGGCCACGGCGGCGGCGGCGGCGGCCTTCTTCTTCTTCTTGGGCATGGCGGAGCTGATGCACTCCTGCAGGAGGTCGTCCTCCGAGTCGATGCTCAGCGAGCTGAGCGACGAGTTCCTGGAGAAGCAGACGGGCGTGTCCTCCACGTGGAACGCTCGCGGGGCGTAGCAGCTCGCCGCGGGGGGGCGGGGCTTCGACTCCTCCTGCGGAGGAGGAGGGGGAGGAGGGGGAGGCGGCTTCTGGCGGCGTGCGGGCGGCGGGGCGAACTCCTTGTTGTTGTTCTCCTGGTCGATGTCGCTCAGCGAGCTCAGAGACGAGTTCCTGGAGAAGCAGACGGGCGTGTCCTCCAGGCAGAACTTCTGGCGCTCGTCGGACGCCGTGGCGTTGGCGGCGGGTTTCGTTCGAGGGAAGACCGCCGCCGTCTGCTGCTTCCTCCTCCGCCCTTCCTCCTCCCTCGTCTTCTTCTCCTCGCCGTCGTCTTCGTCGAAGTCGAGCGAGCTCAGCGAGTCGTTGCGCGAGAAGCAGCACGGCGTCCCCTCGATGGGCGTGTAGTGGTGCGGCGAGTCGAAGGTGAAGCCCGGCTTGGCCTTGGCGGCGCGCTGCGGCATCGGCTTCACGGGCGACGTCGGCTTCTTCTTCTGCTGCTGCGGGCCGAGAGGGGGCGGGGCCAGAGCGGGAGGAGGCGGGGCTTGGAGGTGCTCGCTGTTCACCGACGCTCTGACGGGTTTGCGGGGTTTAGCTTTGGGCATGGCGGCGCTGATGCACTCGGCGAGGATGTCGTCGCCGTTCTCGCCCTCGGGTAGCCCCGCCCCCCTCCTGTGGGCGAAGGTGGGCGGGGCCACGGGCAGCTCCTCGTTGGGCGGCGAGTCGATGGTGAGGTCGCTGAGCGAGGTGGCCGTGGAGAAGTTGAGCGGCGTTCCCTCCACGCAGTAAACTCTGGGCATCTCCTCCGACGGTGGCGGCGCGTCCTTCCTCTGCTGCGATTGGCCGCGGCTTTGAGGGGGGTGGAGCTTATAGACGGGCAACTGGCTGGGTTTCCGCGGCGGTGGTGCCGCCGCCTGCTGCTGCTGCTGCTGCTTCTTCGGTTTCCGTGACGACTTGGGCATCGCCATGTTGATGCACGCCTCCAGGATCTCGATGTCGTCGTCGTCGTCGGATTCGTCGAGGATCAGCTCCGCCCCCTCCTCCTGGCCACGCCCCCCCTCCTCTTCCTCCCTCTTCCCCTTCATCTCCGCCGCGATGTAGGGCTCGTCCAGACTGAGCGCGCTCAGACTGGAGGCGCGTGAGAAGCCGCGCGGCGTGCTCTCCGTGGCGAAGTGCAGCAGCACGTCGGCGCCGCTCTCCTCCTCCTCGTCCTTCTTCTTCTTCTTCTTCTTGGTCTTCTCCTCGTCTTCGGCGCTCCGCGGCGGCGGCGACAGCAGCGGCGGCGGCGGCGTCTTGGCGCGGCTCGGCGGCGCCGTGTGGCCCGGGCTGTCGGGCAGGTCGCTCGGGCTCACCACGCCGCTCGGCACGCCGCTGCTCGGCTCGCTGGAGCGCACCGAGCTGGCGATGGAGGACGTGGAGAAGGAGTCCAGAGAGCTGACCGACGTGCAGCGGCTGAACATCAGCGGCGTCTCCTGGGCGTACGGCTGCTCCGGGGGGCTCTTGGGCGTCCTGGCGCCCGACGAAGACGCCGCCTGGTGGTGGGCGTGGCCGTGGTGGGCGTGGTGGTGGTGGTGGCCACGCCTCCCCCGCGAAGACGGAGCCGAGGCGGCGGCCGCCGCGGCGGCGGCGGCGGCGGTGGCCGTCTGGCTCTCCGCCTCCTTCTGCTGCCGCTGCTTCCCTTCGCCGACGGAAGCGTTGGTACTACGCTGCCGCCGCGGCTCCGCCTCTTCCGCCCGACGCCGTCGCCGTCTTCGTCCTCGTCTTCCGACGACAGCGAGGAGAGCGAGCTGCCTCTGGAGAAGCAGATGGGCGTGTCCTCCACGCAGTACGTCTGCGTCATCTCCTGGTTGCCTTTCGGCGCCGTCCGATTGGCCGCGGGCGGAGGGGGGCGGAGCTTGCCGGAAGACGAGGACGGCGGCGCCGGGCCCGAGGGGGCGGCGGCCTCCTGCGGCTTGCGGGCGGCGTCGGCGCCGTACTTCAGGCTGTAGTCGATCGGCTGCTCCACCGCCGCGTCGCCGCCGTAGCCCGACTTGGCAGCGGCAGCGGCGGCGGCGGCGCCGTAGCGAGGCTGCGGGGCGGACGCCGCGGCTGGCGGTCGCCGCGTCCCCGCCGCCGTCGTTCCTCCTCCTCGGCCGGGCGCCCGGCTCCTCGTCCTCGTCGCTCTCGCGGTGACTCGGACTCTGCCGGCCCGAGTTCAGCTGCTCGTCCGAGTACTTCAGGCTGTAGTTGATGGGCGTGTCCAGCTCGCCGCCGTCGTCGTCCGCCATGTGGTTGGCGCTGCGGATCTTGTGCGCCAGGTCGGCCGGGTACTTGCGGTACACGCAGCACTTGTTGGCGCCGCTCTCGTCGGACGAGTAGAACGAGTCGGCCGACGGCTTCGTCTTGCCGCGGTTCCCGTAGCCGTCGGCGCTCGTCACGCTGTTCAGGCTGTCGCTGGACGCGCGCACGCTGGGCGGGAACGCCGGCCGGCCGTACGGCGCCGCTTCCTCGCTCGCCCTTTTGGACCCGTCTCCGCTCTTCGGGCTGGACAGCACCGGCGTGTTGGCGTAGGAGCGCGGCGCGTTGGCTCCGCCCGGCCCCCCGGCGCCGCCGCAGCCCCGCCCCTTCCTGTGCGCCGCCTTGGGGCTCAGGTTGTCGATGTTGTCGAAGGTCTCCGACAGCTGCTGCGCGTCCAGCTCCTCGAACAGCGCCTTCTGCTTGCGGGCGTGGAGCGACGGGGCGCCGGCGCCCGGCGACACCACGCTGGTGTCCTTGTAGCGCGCCGGCCGGTTGGCCATCAGGTTGCGCAGCGCGGCGGCGCTGCCCATGGCGATCATCTTGTGGCGCGAGTGGATGAGGTTGCGCAGCATGCCCACGGCGCCCAGCTCCCACAGCGCCTCCTGGTCCTTGGCGTCGCGCGCCGACAGGTTCCACAGCGTCCCGCAGGCGTTGGACACGATGGTCAGGCTGTGGGACTTCAGGTGCTGCAGCAGCGTCGGCAGGCAGCCGTGCTCACGCAGGATCTGCCTGCAAGACGAGACGCAGGGAGAGAGGAATATTCATTTCACCAGGTTACACCTGAACGCATCACGAGAACCGTCAGTACTGAAGTGAACCTCTGGATGTTTCTGGTCTCTAATGGTAAGAATTATTGTAACATCTTGTTTACATCTTGTTTGCAGCTCGTTTACAATGTAGTTTACATCTTGTTTACATCTCTTTTAAAGCGTGTTTATAGCTCGTTTACAGCTTGTTTACAGCTCGTTTACAGCTTGTTTACAGCTCGTTTACAGCTCGTTTACAGCTCGTTTACATCTCGGTCAAAGCTTGTTTACAGCTTGTTTAAAGCGTGTTTACAGCTTGTTTACAGCTTGTTTACAGCGTGTTTACAGCGTGTTTACAGCTTGTTTACAGCTTGTTTACAGCGTGTTTACAGCGTGTTTACAGCGTGTTTACAGCGTGTTTACAGCGTGTTTACAGCGTGTTTACAGCGTGTTTACAGCTTGTTTACGCCGTGTTTACAGCTTGTTTACGTCGTGTTTACAGCTTGTTTACAGTGTGTTTACAGCTTGTTTACAGTGTGTTTACAGCATGTTTACATCTTGTTTACAGCTTGTTTACAGCGTGTTTACAGCTTGTTTACAGCTTGTTTACGCCGTGTTTACAGCATGTTTACATCTTGTTTACAGCGTGTTTACAGCTTGTTTACAGCTTGTTTACAGCTTGTTTACAGTGTGTTTACAGCATGTTTACATCTTGTTTACAGCGTGTTTACAGCTTGTTTACAGCTTGTTTACGCCGTGTTTACAGCATGTTTACATCTTGTTTACAGCGTGTTTACAGCTTGTTTACAGCTTGTTTACAGCGTGTTTACAGCGTGTTTACGGCGTGTTTACAGCTTGTTTACATCTTGTTTACGGCGTGTTTACCTGTGCACTTCATTGGTGGCGATGAGGCTTGACACGTTCCTCAGGATGCCGCCGCCGCTCTCGATGATGGCGAGCGTGTTGGTGTGGCTACGGTGCGTCAGCGTTCCCACCAGGAACGCCAGCGCTCCGTCCACCGCGCAGATGTCCGCCTTGTTCTCCGTGCAGTGAGCCGACAGGTTCCACAGCGCGCTGAGGACGGACTTCAGGGTCGACTCCTGCGGAACGAGAACCGACGGAGAACCGACGGAGAACCCGGAGCTCAGAGCGATGTGCGCGAGAGGAACCACCGACGCCGTGAAGCGGCCCTCGAACGCATCACCGCTCGCTGTGCTTCTTCATCATCGATGTCGTAAAGCTGGAGACAGGTCTCTCTCTCCAGAGAGGAGCAGGACTTTTATTGTGAAAATCCTAAATGGTTACCTTCTGCACCTCCAGGGCGCAGCCCGTCAGCGCGCGCACGCTGCCGACCTCACGCAGCGTCTTCTTGCTGTTGACGTCGGCGCGCCACGACAAGTTCCTCAACACGCTCGCGATCACCTGCACACAGGAGAGGGCTGAACACACGCGCCGCACGGCGCCGGACCAGGCTCCGCCGGACCAGGCTCCGCCGGACCAGGCTCCGCCGGACCAGGCTCCGCCGGACCAGGCTCCGCCGGACCAGGCTCCGCCCACAGGTGAGTTTACCTGCTGCAGGTCTTCACTGTCCGACTTCAGCTGAGCCACCATCGCCCGCATGCAGCCCTTCATGGAGCACAGCGTGGCCTGAGGGGCGGAGCAGGAGTGAGTGAGAGAGTGGGTACGTGTGTGTGTGTGTGTGTGTGAGTGTGTATAGATATGTGTGTATAGATATGTGTGTATGTGTGTGTGTGCGTGTATATAAATGTGTGTATATGTGTGTGTGTGTATGGCAATGTGTATATATGTGTGAGTGTGTATATATAGAAATGTGTGTGTGTGTGTGTGTGTATGTGTATAGATATGTGTGTGTGTATGTGTGTGTGTATAGATATGTGTGTGTATGTGTGTGTGTGTATAGATATGTGTGTGTGTGTGTGTGTGTGTAGATATGTGTGTGTGTGTATAGATATGTGTGTTTATGTGTGTGCGTGTATAGATATGTGTTTGTGTGTGTGTGTGTGTGTGTGTGTGTGTGTGTGTGTGTAGATAGTGTGTGTGTGTGTGTGTGTCCTCCCACCTTATTGGCCACGTCTCCGAAGGTGAGGTTGGTGAGCGCCATGCCGGCGTAGCGCCGCAGGGTGACGCTGTAGTGGTCGCTGCTCAGGCCGAACATCTCACAGTCCACCTGCAGCAGCTCAGCCACGGCCTGCAGACCGCCTGCAGGGAACACAACCCAGAGGGTGAGAACCCCCGTCACAGAACCACGGAACCCGTCACAGAACCAGGGAACCAGTCAGAACCGCACTCACCCAGCTCGTTCATGGCGTGTCGATGTTCCTCGTCAAAAGAAAGTTTCATGAGGACGCAGACAGCCGGACAGATCTGATGCTCCACTGGAGACGGCACTGAAGACAACACAGTGTTATACACAGTACACGGTATGTATACACAGTATTTATACACAGTACACAGTATGTATACACAGTACACAGACGACTTTTCTGTTAGCTCTTTTCATCACAAATTGCCCAGCCATCGTTAGCCCGATAGCTAGCCCGATAGCGATCCCATTAGATAGCCTGATAGTTAGCGTGCTACTTAAGCTGCTAGATAGCCTGATAGCTAGAAAGCTAGCCTCCTGATTGGTCGGTGCGAGTGTGTGACATCACTCACTGGGGTTGTCCTCCTGGTCGACGCCCCTCTCGTGGTTCTCCTGCCAGCTCCAACACTCCTCGCAGTAGTGGCGTACCTGCTCCAGCAGGTGCAGCACCCTGATCTCCCTGCGGCCGCGCTTGTCGTCCGGCTGGCTGTGGACGATGTTGTGTAACGCCGCCGACGCGCGAGCGCGCGCCTCTTTGCTGCCGCGAGAGTTGCCTAGCAACAGGGAGTCCTTGTCGTTGCCGTGCAGCAGCTGGATGAGCAGCGGCAGGCAGCCGGACTGACGCATGGCGATGCACGAGTCCTGGGAGCTGGACATGGCGAGCAGCGTGCGCGACATGTCGTCTTTATCGTGAGTCCCCAACATCGACAGAAGGCTGTACACCATCTCCACCTGCAGGGGGCGACACACACAACGCTTTAACACCTGTAGGGGTGACACAGTGCGGAGGATTACCAGTGTTTGAGGGTGTTGCTAGGCAGAATTAATAACCTTGGTTCCGAGGTGGCTCGTGATTCGTCGGGGCACAGAGTAGCTCGTCTCATTGGTCGGCTCGTGGTCCAACCGGCTGCCGGAGCTCTGGAGGAGGAAGACGACAAAACAACAAGTTAGAACAAGATAACAAAATAAAATGACCAAAAGAGACGAGGAGGAACAAAAGGACGAAGGACTCACCTGAGCTGCAGCCAATCCGCTGGTGTCGGTCGCCCCCGGAGCTTCCTCCACCTGGAGAGAGAGAATAATCAGATTAAGACGTTTACGCAACAACAGAAAGAGAATAAAACCAAATGTAATACATGTTATAAAAAACTGAGAAAACTGAATATAAATTAATATTCACAAAACATTAGCAGATGGAAAAAAACATTATTCTGAAAATGTTGTGTACATTCTGCGTAAAACTCGATGACATCATCGCTTCCAGACTCGAGTCTTTAAATCAAAGAACAGGTGAGCTCACCTGCAGCCGGGCTCCCAGTCGCAGGACGTCCTTATCGATCTGCTGGATACGAGAGACGCGGTCCTGAACACACACACACACACACACACACACACACACACACACACACACACACACACACACACACACACACACACACACACACACACACACACACACACACACACACACACACACACACACACACACACACACACACACACACGTCACTTCCTGCTGCCGGGCCGGGCCTCCAGGTGAGGGCCGGGCCTCCAGGTGAGGGCCTCACCTGAGCTCTCCTCTCCATCTCCTGACAGGAGCCCAGCTGCTCCTCCATCGCCGAGCGGATCTGACGCGCCTCGAACTCCAGCTGACGCCGACTCATGTCCGTCTGCAGAGTGAACTGAGGCAGACGCTCTGGTCACACGACCGCCGGGGCTCATGGGTAATGTAGTGTTTTAGAAACGCCAGCAGGAATACGACGGTGAGAAAGAGTATTTACGTTCTCGGTGAGCGGCAGACTGTCGATCCTCTTGGTGAGGTTCTGCAGCTGAGCGTAGTACCAGTCCTTCTCCTTCTCCTCCTTCTCCAGCTCAGCCAATAGGAGAGACCTGAGGGAGCAGCGGCCAATCAGAGGTAGACGTCACGAGTTACAGTATTAAAGGACTGCCAGTACTCTGGGCAGTACTCTGGGCAGTACTCTGGGCAGTACTCTGGGCAGTACCTCTCCTTCTCCAGCTCCTCCAGGCAGCGGTCGTGGCCGTCTCTGCCCGCAGGCGGCAGCCCTCTCCTGGGGAAGGGCGCTCCGGCTGCTCCTCCCGGAGCTCCAGAGCCCAAAGAGGCCGAGCTGGAGGAAGACGAGGGGGGAAGAGGAGCCCTGGACCGGGGCTTGAACCCGGCAGACTCCAGGCTCATCTCTGGAGGAGAGACAAGCGTCAGGCCGCAGCGTGTGTGTGTGTGTGTGTGTGTGTCTGTGTGCGTGTGCGTGTGTGCGTATGTGTGTGTGTGTGTTCACCTTTCAGTCTTTCGATGAGCTCCATCTGAGAGCCAGACGCCTCTCCAGACTCTTCTTCTATGGTGCCCTGCAGCTGCTTCAGCACTTCCTGTTTTACATGAATTAAGACAATAAAAGCAGTTCTGCGTTAGTCCTGCTGAGCGAGGCTGTGGAACCACACACACACACACACACGATATTAGAACGTTAGTTATCAGCTACGAGGTTAATCTCTCTCTCTCGCCGGCTGTCGCTCGCCCAGTTTGAATCCTGCTGGACTCACCACGATGAGACGGCAGCGCTCGAACAGCGACATGATGGAAACTAACACTACTCACTGCCCATGTGTGGTTCTTCTCACGGACAGGAAACAGGAAACAGGAAGTGAGTGTGAGTTTGGAGAGGAAGGACAATAAAGAACAATAAAACTACAAGTGAAACAACAACAAACAGACGTGAGAATGAAGCAGAAAACTGTCAGACGAATGTCAACGAAGAACAAGAGAATCAAACCAAAAGAACGTCAATGAATCGAGACGATGAAAGACGGAAAGGGAACTAAATTAATGATAAAAATCAAACTGGATCCAGAGAAAACGAAGAACCCAAGAAAATAGTTTGAAGAAAAGATCAAACTAAATAAGAAAAATCTAAAAAAAATATTGCAGGAAATACAAATCTGAAATAAATGTATATAATTAACAAAAAGAAAGAGGGAAACCATAAAGAGGAACAATCATAAAGAAACGTAAAACCACAGATGAACAAGAACAACAACAACAACAACAACAGGAAGTAACGGACAATAAAAAAGGCAACAGAAAGACAACAGAAGAAGAAGAAATCGGGGAAGATGAGCAGAGACGACAGACATCTCACTCTGACTGGTTTCCGGAGTCCTCTGTGCGAAACCAGAGATCCTCAAACAGACAAACATCTCACTCTGAACAACAATAGGGAGCTGAAGCTCAGAACAGCACGCGATTGGTGTAAAATAACACCAGTGCATTCTGGGCCAGAGAGAGAGAGAGACACTGAGTGTATATGAGAGAGAGAGACAGAGTTTATATGAGAGAGAGACACTAAGTTTATATGAGAGAGAGAGAGACACTGAGTGTATATGAGAGAGAGACGGAGTTTATATGAGAGAGAGACACTAAGTTTATATGAGAGAGAGAGAGAAAGAGAGAGACACTGAGTGTATATGAGAGAGAGAGAGAGACACTAAGTGTATATGAGAGAGAGAGAGAGAGACAGAAAGATACAGTTTATATGAGAGAGAGAGAGAGATACAGATTATATGAGAGAGAGAGAGACAGAGAGAGATACAGATTATATGAGAGAGAGAGAGAGAGAGATAAAGAAAGAGAGAGAGACATACAGTGTATATGACTGAGTTTTCCTTCCCCACTAACGCACCTGAAGACTAATCTCACAAGTATTGACCTCTACGCTGACATGTAGCCCGTTGTCAACAGGAAGTAGAGTAGCATGTAAACAGGAAGTAGAGTAGCATGTACACAGGAAGTAGATTAGCTGCACACACTTCTCTCTGTCGTTTCCTTGTCTGACTCCGTTGATCCGGAGTACTTCATGTAGTACTATGTGTGGTACTATGTGTGGTACTATGTGTAGTACTCCATGTAGTACTCTATGCACTGACCTTCATGCTGGAGGCCTCACTCTCCAGCTGGGTCAGGTGGGTGGAGTTGTCCTGCAGCTCCTGTCTCAGGTTGGAGTTCTCCATCTTTAACACCTCCACCTGTCTCAGCAGCTGGCCGTAAGACGCGGCCGCCATGTTGGAAGACCCCCGACGGACCTGCAAGAACCACCAGGGACCATCACACAGGGTCCTAGGACCTGTAGGACTAGAGTACTGAGGCACTAGGACCTGTAGGACTAGAGTACTGAGGCACTAGGACCTGTAGGACTAGAGTACTGAGGCACTAGGACCTGTAGTACTAGAGTACTGAGGCACTAGGACCTGTAGGACTAGAGTACTGAGGCACTAGGACCTGTAGCGACCAATAGGGACGGAGGAGAGAGAGAGAGAGCCAATAGGGACAGAGGAGAGAGAGAGCCAATAGGGACGGAGGAGAGAGAGAGAGAGCCAATAGGGACAGAGGAGAGAGAGAGAGCCAATAGGGACGGAGGAGAAAGAGAGAGCCAATAGGGATGGAGGAGAGAGAGAGAGCCAATAGGGATGGAGGAGAGAGAGAGCCAATAGGGATGGAGGAGAGAGAGCCAATAGGGACAGAGGAGAGAGAGAGCCAATAGGGACGGAGGAGAGAGAGAGCCAATAGGGACGGAGGAGAGAGAGAGAGCCAATAGGGACGGAGGAGAGAGAGCCAATAGGGACAGAGGAGAGAGAGCCAATAGGGACGGAGGAGAGAGAGAGCCAATAGGGACAGAGGAGAGAGAGCGAGCCAATAGGGACGGAGGAGAGAGAGAGAGCCAATAGGGACAGAGGAGAGAGAGAGCCAATAGGGACAGAGGAGAGAGAGAGCCAATAGGGACGGAGGAGAGAGAGAGCCAATAGGGATGGAGGAGAGCGAGAGAGCCAATAGGGACAGAGAGAGAGAGAGCCAATAGGGACGGAGGAGAGAGCCAATAGGGACAGAGGAGAGAGAGCCAATAGGGACGGAGGAGAGAGAGAGAGCCAATAGGGACAGAGAGAGAGAGAGAGAGAGAGAGCCAATAGGGATGGAGGAGAGCCTCAGTCAGGACGTCTGTATAGAGTTTCCTCTCTGCATGGATTAACTTCTTTTTTCATCACTACAGAGAAACCTCTGTCACACACAAGCGAGAGAGAGAGAGAGAGAGAGAGAGAGAGAGAGAGAGAGAGAGAGAGAGAGAGAGTGTGAGTGTGTGTGTGAGCGTGTGTCTCAGATCATGTGACGTCTCCTCTCCGTTACACTGATGTCTGTTTGTCCGTCACATGATTCACTGATCACAACATCACACCCTGCAGTAACATGTGCAGTACGTATTATAGATAGTACACAGTACTTATGTACAGTACACAGTAATTATGTCATGTACACAGTACTGCATGTCTTGTATAAAGTACTGTAACCATCACACACCCTCACATCTTCCTCCATCATTAATAATTAATCTATAACTAATCAATAATAACATTCTGCTGATCAGTGGTCAGACTGATCCTGAACCAGCTGGAACAATAGAAGACATTAAACAATAGAAGACATTAAAGCAATAGAAGACAAATTCCTCTCATCATCATCCTCCTCCTCCTCCTTTTATTTCCTCCCTCTGCCTCCATCCTCCATCACCGGTCGGCCATTTTCTCTCCCTCCTCTCTCCATCCTCCACCCCACCCTCCTCCATCCTCCACCCCTCCATCCCTCCACCCTCCACCCTCTCTCGCCCCTCACAGGAAACACACAGAGCACAAATCAAATCCACCAAAGAAGAAGAAAAACACACACAGAGAGCAGACAATGAGAAGAAAAGAACAACCTCCCGCTTATCCTCCATCCTCCCCCACCTCCCTCCTCCTTCTCTCCCTCCCTCCCTCCCTATCTCTCTCTCTCTCTATCAATAATCCCTTTTACATGAAAATAAAGCGGTGAAAAACCAGGCCGAGGAGGCCGGATGAATCAGAGGAAGACTGGATTGTGGATTGAGAAACAGAAAATGGCAGCTCACCCCATCGCTGCAGCCTCCATCACCCTCCCTGTCTCTCACCGTCTGACAGAGGAGAGTCAGCTGGGCGACCAAGCAGCCAATCAGGAGGCAGAGACAGAGAGGGGGGGAGGGGGGTAAGAGGAGAGGAGGCTGCCTCTCCCTCCTCCCAGAATGCTTTGCAGTTCAGTTGCTGCAGGCAGACTGGCTTGGTCTCACACACACATAGATAGATAGATAGATAGATAGATAGATAGATAGATAGATAGATAGATAGATAGATAGATAGATAGATAGATATAAATGTGGAGCCTCCACCTTTCACTTTTTTCATTAGAGAAATTAAACTTGTGTGTATTTGTGTTTTAATGCTTTATGTCATGACTGAGTAGTTCTGCACTGAAGACGTGTTGTAGTATGTTGAAGCTGCCTTCTCTCCCCTGACCACCAGGGGGCGACTTGTAGTCGTTTTACTCCCAAAAATGAATATCTATAAATCACAAGTACTCTACATATTGTTACCAACATCATAAAGTACATGTCGCACAAATACTGCCATACTTGTACCAGTAGTGGAAGTAGAAGTACCAGCAGATGTAATTTTTGTAGTACTGGTGGTAAAACAGTATCACTCCCTTTATAACAGGGTGGCGGCCCTGAAATCTTCGTTCGATTTTTAGATTGAATTGATGGTTATTGTCAATATTTTCCTAATTTGGAGCAGTTGCGTTAAATTGTGTTACGTTACGTTAGTTACACGACGGCTCTAGATTGGATAGATTTGAAGGAATTTCTGGTGGTGCAGCACACAGACCGCACGTCCTTGTGCACTCTCATTTTGTGTGAAAGGGATCGAACCCAGGTCGGTGAGATATTTTAATTACTTCTAAAATGTATTTCTTCATCGTGGCTGTGATCCTCTGCTCACTTATACAATCTTAATCACGGAAATGGATATGAACGGTGGCTTGAAGATCTCCAGTATTATGTTTGTGAATGTGTGACGAATTTGGTGCGCGAGACAGAGCTGCAGACGTGAGGAGAACACAACGCGCACGCGCAGGGAAACCAGTAGAGGTGTAACACCGGCATGACGACAATGGAAATTATGAATTACTTGAAGGAGAAGAAACTTGAAGAAGTTTTTCCAAATATGTGGGTGGCCCTAAGAAAGGCTGTCCCACTACCTGTGACAGCAGCTTCTCTAAATGAAAATGGACCAATACCTACCTGAGGTCAACCATGAGTCAGGAGCCTCACTGGGCTGAGAGCATCAACACAGAGGTCTCCAGTAAAATATCATTTGATACCATCAACGACTCCATCAGGAAGTCCAGACGAGTCACATTTTAATGCTGTGTCAATTTTGAAGGTGAATAGAAATGCCAGAAACAACTGTTCATCTTCTATTATTTGAGATGGGGATATAACTACTAAGAACTTCAATGTTTTCATGTTGTACTGGTACGTACAGTATCCATAAGGGCACTTTTGTTTGTAGAGTGTATAGAGCAGACCTGGGCGTTGAACGGCCCGCGGGCCACATCCGGCCCTTTGGTTGACTTTTAACGGCCCGTGTAAGGTTAATTGGAAATTACAAAATAAACATAGTTATTATTCAGGCATGAGAATCCCTCACCTCTCGGCGAAATTCGCCGTTTTGAAACCAAAATAGGTGACTTAATATGAACCATACATATATTTTATTTATTACTATTAATAATATATTTATCTATATAGTTTATTTATCTATAATAGTATTATAGATAAATATACCAGTATCATATTTATGGTATACTGTTTTTATGGTATTGTATCAGTATCATGATATTTATGGCAGGTAGATTGAAGATCATGACAACCAGAGCACAAGACTTAAAGACTTGTTCACGGCAACAACTAAAAAAGGAAGTTGGTTCATGAATGACCGTATTATATACACAATATTACTATTACTATAGGGCTCGATCACTGACTTGGTGTTAAAGTGGAGGACCTATAGATTATCATACAACGTCCAACATCGATGTTCATGGAAGTCACCAGCACCCCCCCCCCCCGCCGCCTATCCTCACCTTTTTCACCCCTGACCCGTTTTCATGCCTGATTATTATTATAAACATAAATAAACATATTGTCTTATTTTATTATTATCTCACTGAACAAGAAAAATAATTTAAAAATGTAAGAAGGTGTAAGTTTTAAAGCATGTTTTTATGGTTGAGTTGTGCATGATTTTAATTGTAGTGTGGTTATTTTTATTTGCATGTTTAGTGTGTTTTTATGATGTTGTTTTAGTCATTTATTTATTTCATTACATGCTTTTCTTCAGAGATATTGATTACCTGATTGCCTGCATCAAAGTTTATTGGATAAATGTCACAGATGGTAAAAAAACGTTCACATTTTGTTTACCATTGTTTTGGGAAGATTTTATTCAATAAATGACATTTTTTGCAAGGCAAATTCACTTTTTCATTGATTAATTATGATATATACTCTTACCAGCTTGTCAAAACAATGCTATTTACTGCTTTTTATAAAGAAATACAATTAATAATATGAAGAATTGAGTTCAGCCCTTTGGCCGGCCCTCCACAATATTTTCAGTTTCTCATGTGGCCCCATAGAAAAAATAATTGCCCACCCCTGGGCTAGAGGGTCATAATTTGCTTAAATGTCCTTACAGGTGCTTAAAGGTACGTTCACACTGGACGCGACAAAACATTTCTTGTCGCGCCTGTCGCAGGATTCTGTCGTGCGACAAAAAAAGGGTGTTCACACCGGACCCGTCGAGACGAGACGCAGCGGGGGGCGTGGCTTATCGCGTTGGGGGCTTGGCTTATCACGCCCGCTTCTTCAGCCATATGAATCTTTTCCTTAAACAGACTGGGGTGTGTTGTATGACGAGCGGAGCTTCTCAACTTTGATTGGCTGACGCAACTATGACTCACGCGTTTCTGCTGCTCGAGTTCAGAAATTTCAACTCGAGCGACAAAAAGCTGCGACAGATCGCTCTGTTCGCTCAGTTCGCCCCGCGACGTACGCTCTGTTCGTGCTGCTCTGTGGCGCTTGACGCGCTGCTCGCAGGAAAAAAAACAGCGTCACAGCTTTGTCGCAGCTTTGCATCGACTTAACATGTAAACTTGTCGCGTGACAAAATGTTGTCGCGTCCGGTTTGAACGTACCGTAAGAGTGTTTTGCACAGTTTATGGAGTTAATTAAATCCTAACTGCGAGTGTGTAATAAATAATTTTAAATAATAAAAAAGAAAGTTTGTGTGTGTGTGTGGGGGGGGGGGGGGGGGGGGCACAAAACTCCATCTCACCTAGGGCAACCAAAGGGCTAGAACCGGCCCTGACTACAGTAGTACTATAACGTTGGAGTTGCAGTGTTTCGGTCATATATATCTATATATAGATATATATATAGATATATCTATACACGTGTGTGTGTGTGTGTGTTTTGTGAGTCGTGTGACAACAGCAGCAGCTCTGTTAGCTGTTAGCCGTTAGCTCATCATGACATGAATGTCTCCACCGAGCCGCTCCTTCATCCCTTTTCCTCATAAAACATCCAGAACCACCGGCCGTCGGTCCACTCACCCAACGCCGGCCTCTCCTCCCCGTCTCCGGTCCACCTGGTACCGGTCCGTCCTCAGACCCGATGAACCACCGACCCGCGACCACAACAACGGCTAGCGTGAAGCTAAGCTAACAGCTCCTCACCTCAGCGACTCCAAAGTGTCTCTAACCGGCGTCGGTCTCACGGAACATCACCGGGAACTCCCGCGGCCGGTAACCGGGCCGTCAGACGCGGCGCGGGCCGCTCATGTCTGTGGCCACGGCGGGGAAGTGCTCCTCAAAGTCCGGGAGAAGTTAACTCGGCCTTATTGTTGTGGAGAAACTGCTGCCGCGGCGGTCCGCCATCTTGTGTCTGTGTGAGAAGTACTGCTCTGAGAAGTACCTGTACACGGAGGTATTCCGTTACAAGAGAGTACTATAACAAGTACAGCGTTATTACTATTTAAGTATTATTAGGTTCATTAAGTATAAGTAGTACAAGTATGCATGTTTTTTTCAGCTTTGTGTGGTAAAAGTATCCATAGTGTAGGGAGTAGTTCAGTGAAGTACACATGTACTATTAACTGTGTAAAAGTATATATAGTAAAAGTAAAGATGTACCCTTAGCTGTGTATAAGTATATAATAAAAGTACACATATACCCTTAACTGTGAATAAGTATGTAGTAAAAGTGCACATGTAGGCCTACTATTAACTGTGTATAACAGGCCTATTCAACTAGCGGCCCGCGGGCCGGATACGGCCCGTTTGAATTTAACTCCGGCCCGCCAGACTGCCTGCAAATCAGTATAGCTTGGTAAGAAAAAATAAAACTGACGGACACGCCTCTTTTATACATCGAGACATCTAACCCAGAGCCGTTGAGTTTCACTGTTGCCTCCACCAGACCTGTATGGTGACATCGTTATGTTACGCCCTGTGTTGGTTGCCGTGACCCACTCTCACCAGCGATCTGGTCTGACCACTGAAACACGGCGGTAGCTGACGCTACCATTAAGCTGCAACACGCCTCTCTCAAAGCCGAAGCGTCGGGAAGTTGTCTGCAGGGCTCTCAAGCCTCACGCATTGAGCCTGAGACTCACGCATGTCGGTCTTAACTCCCACACTCCCGCCACATATTGTATTTCTCACGCTGAACAAGCTCTCGGCTATTTAATGCTTTAATGTGCCACCGCAGAACGCAAACATGAGGTGGAGAAATCAAGCGCTCCTCTGGAAGTCAGCTGTTAGTTGCCACTTATCAGCCAATCAAAAAATAGAAGTGTGCTACACAACAGCCAATCAGAAAACGGCAAACGTATCCGGGTAAGATTTCATCCAGCAACCAATGAAAGTAAAGCATCCAGGATTTTGCGCGACTGAACTTCTAAAGTTTCATTCTGCGGCAGCGGGGGGGGGGGGGTAAAAGTAGTAAAAGTACTGATGTACTCTTAACTGTGTATAACTGTATGTATTAAAGGTACACATGTACTCTTAACTGTGTACATCAGCTTCATGGGGCGACTCGGATGTTTTATTGTGAAGGGCTAGTGGGAAGTTGTTGCTCTCACTTCCGCCAACGACAACAGGACCGTATTCCTCAGGCTCTTATTGTGAAGGTCTGAGTCGGAAGCGGTTATGGTTTTTTAAAGATGGCGCCGATTCTTGACGCTGAGGACAGCTCAGTTTTTTTTGCGCCGTTTTATGGTTTATCCGCCGTTAATCACGACCTGAGAGCTCCGGTTTGCGGGTCATGAGGAGCTGGTCCCCGCGCAGTGTTACCGGATGCCTCGCGTGAACCGGACGGCCGTTTTAACGCTGCTGATTGTCAGCAGCTCCGTGTTTCTGCTCTTCCAGTTATATTACTACCGGAAGTACGTCAGTCAGGTGAGACACCGATCGATCAACTGTTGGAATAATCAATGCATATCGATGACTACAAACAGATACTATTAATACAGGCGCTGAATCTTATTTGTAATATTTGCTGGAGATTGTTGACGGGTTAATTTTGTCATATGATCCTTCGATTATTTGTCAACACTATTATTTCTATATTTTAAAATATAAATATCTTAAAATCTAAAATCTTACATATTATAAAAGTACATATTGCCTCAATATATCAAAGCGTCTAAGTTAATTCATCAGACTTCCCATCATGCCTTTCTTCTGCAGTCTGGCCCTTTCATCCTGAGCCGGACAGGCCACCTCACCGCCAACGACCTCCAATGGGTAAGCGTTAGGATCGAGGTTAGCATCGGTGTTAGCCTCTCTGTTGATTGACGGCATGTGAAACGCTTCCTGTCATGGCAGCTGTTGCCACAGTAACCGTCTCCGTCTCCTCAGCAAGCGGTGAAGAAGTTCCTCGGCTTGGCGCGGCGCTTCGGGCTGCCGCTGTTCCTCGCTGACACCGCGGCCCTGAGGCTGCTCTCCCACGATGCTTTGCGGGAGCGCGATCGGCTGGTGCGTGAGCCGCACTGCAGCTTCCTGTGCACCGGCAGGCCGATCACGTCCTTCGCTCTGCACGCCAACCTGTGGAAGTACGAGGTGAGCGCCGCACGGTCGGGGTCGGTGCCTCGCTCGAGGACACGTGGCCGTGGGCTCGGGGCCGATGTCTGATTGGAGGTGTCTGTAACGACGGTCTGTGCGTCTCAGCCTGGCTTCCTATTGGCCGCGGAGCAGAAAGGCTTCGAGCTGCTGGAGCTGCGAGGAGAAGACCCACGATTGGCCAGTCTGGACAACCTATCAGGAGAGGAGATCCCTCTCCACTTCCTGTTCCGCCTTTACGGCCACGTCATACAGGTGGGCGGAGCCACAGCATTCCTAACCGACCCTTGATCCAGGGGGTGTTGGAGGCTGATCCGTCTCTTGTCCAGGTGGTGTTCCTGTATGAGCGCAGTGGGAACTACCTGTGGCACGGAGAGCTTCGCTTCAAGTCCAACGCCGACCGAAGCTTCGCTCCCTTCAAGCTGCTGGACTACGGACGCCATGCTGGGTCCTACGACAGGTGGGGTAGCCTCTCTGTTAGCATCAGTGTTAGGCTAACAATGATGCTAACAGATAGGCTATCTGTTAATGGATAGATGTAAAAGTCTTTTATTTTTAAATGTAAAACACTTCCTGTCCTGGCTGCCGTTGCTCTTCTGGATTGGTCGTAGCGTGTTACTTATGCCAGCGCCCCCTGCAGGCCGGAGCTGGTTCTGACGGTCCTGGACGGCCTCGACGTTCGGATCCCGCGCAACGTGACCCGCTTCCTGGCCGAGCAGCGCCGGGCTCGGTTCTTGGAGTGCCGTTACCGTGACGCCCGCAACTTCCTGCAGGTCGGGACCAATCACTGGGCCTTTATTGTGAAAGGGCATTTCATTTGTTTACATTTCAGGGAAATGATTTAAACCATATGCGTCTGTCTCTCTCTCTCCCCACTGTGTGCGGTTGTAGCTCTACCCCGAGGACTCGTCTCCGGAGGCCGTGGACTTTCGGAGGAAAGTGAAGTCGTTGCTTCATTCGGCAGCGCGGATCCTCGCCGGCCTCGACGTCCCCTTCTGGCTGAGCAGCGGCACCTGCCTGGGTAAGACGGTTAGACGGTTCCTTCATCGTCTCCTTTCTGAATGAGCCGTTAAAACTCTAAAGCAGGGCTGCTCAATATGCCCAGTACCTGCCAGTCGATCGTGGCGTTGTATTGGTAAGGTCACATTATAAATAGCTCGCATGGTGAAAAAGTGTGAGCAGCCCTGCTCCAAAGAGTGAGTCCACGCTGTCCCTTTTAGTCGAGTGTGTGTGCTGCCCCCTGCAGGCTGGTTCAGGCAGTGCAGCGTGATCTCGTACAGCCGGGACGTCGACATCGGCATCTTTGTCAAGGACTTCCGCTCCGACATCATCGCGGCGTTCAGGGACGCCGGGCTGTCACTCAAACACAAATTTGGAAAGGTGAAAATATTCTTTTTGATATTTTACTCCTTTTATCTTATTAATATTCCACTTACTTTGTATTTTACTTAAGACTATTTTTTATTTTCACTCTTATCTGGTTTTGAATACATTCTGAATTCTAAGCTGTCTTTTATTTTGAAGGTGGAGGACAGTCTGGAACTTTCCTTTGTGAGCGACAACGTCAAACTGGACGTTTTCTTTTTCTACGAGGATGGAGACGTCGTCTGGAACGGGGGAACGCAGGCGAGGAGCGGCCGCAAGTTCAAGTGGGTACTTTGAGTTTACTCAAACTTTAAAGTGAATACGGTTTTGAAGTTCCTCCACCAGGTACGTCTTCCCTCGCTTCTCATTGGTTAAACCTTAGTTCTGAGGTGTATTGGGGTTCCTCCACCAGGTACGTCTTCCCTCGCTTCTCGCTGTGCTGGGCGGAGCTTCTGGAGCTAAAGGTTCGCGTCCCCTGCGAGACGCTCGACTACGTGACGGCGAACTACGGCGCCGCGTGGAACGTCCCGGTGAGGAGCTGGGACTGGAAGTCGTCGCCCAGCAACGTTCAGGAAAATGGGGTGTGGCCTCTGGTGGAGTGGGAGGAGCTTATCCAAGTTTACTGAGAGGGAACGTAACAGAAAATATACTTAACACTGAAACTATGAATAAAAACAAAATGGAAAATAACAGAAGACTTTATTATGAACTCAAAGTATGAATCTAAAAATAATACGCTTCAGTTCCATTTCTAGTTTAAATAAGAGAATATTTAGATTTCCTTTGTAAAGGATGAATGAACTTTATCAATTATTTGTACATCATCAATTACAACCATTGTGGAATATAATCCAGCTTCAATGTCCATGTAAAACCATAAACTCGGTAATGTATCCATGTCCTTTTTAAAAGAAAAATGTAAGGACATTTTAATTTAGTTTATCAAGTCAGCCACTAAAATCATTCATGTAATGCAGAAACATTTAATATAAATTATTACAGCTCACTTATAGATATTAGTTTAAATACAAGAGTTATTTGGACGAATTAAAATGAACGCATGAATAGAAAATAATTAAATGAATAAAACAAATTTATCTTCAAACAGTTTATTTCTTATACCTACTTTTCACCAAACAAATATATGTATAATATCTTATACTTTTAGTGTCAGTATGCATGTCGGTTGTTTTATTTCAACCTGAAACTAAACGGTGAAGAGTTAAGTTTAAATTATATTAATAAATCATTTAAACTTTATATATATGACCAATAACCTTCACCTAATTCCAGTCGGATTTGTTTTTGTTCCAACATGACGTCACTCCAACAAACAGGGACATTAATTATGTGTCTCTCCCTCCGGTGACGTCTCAAGTTCTGGTGACGTCACCGCCAGACTGATCATGTTTTCATCGTTTGTTTGACTCCGAAATCGAGCTCCGCTTCCGCGTTCGTCCGGTGACGTCACTCTGCCGCTTCGCCCTGCCGCTCCTTGTGGACCACGTGGCCCTTGCTGATGAGGTCCGGGACCTCCACCGCGAGCCAGGGCCCGAGCCCCAGCGCCATCAGGTGCGCGAGCCCGAAGCGCGGCGCGTTGCGGGCCCAGAGCGGCGCGAAGTGGTCCGTGAGGCAGATGCGGCCGCCGCGGTACATCTTGGCGGTCTTCCCGTCCAGCTCCGGGATCGCCACCTCGGGCGCGGTGTCCGGGTACGTCACCGGGATGTCGAACTCCAGACGGAACTCGTAGCGCAGCAGCTCGTGGATGAACCAGCACGTGCCGGTCCAGCGCGTGCCGTCCGCGTTGGACTCGAGGCGGAACCAGTCGTTGTCTGCCGCCTTGTTCTGCTCCACGAAGTGGATCAGCGCCTGGTACTCCTCCTTCAGCCGCTGGGGCCACAGCGCGCGGTCCCGCGGCCCCGCGTGCGTCTTCTGCAGCGGGATCTGCGACACGGCCCTGCGCGTGACCTCGTCCGCCATGTTGGGTCCAAAAAGAAGGAAGACGGTTTTATTATTAAATTCAAACCGCCTTCAGTTCGGTTAAAGTTTGGTCTTCAGGACTAGGCTCGGGAGTGACGGACTTCCGGTTGGACGGACCACTTCCTTTTTGGGATTTCCATACGAAAACACCTCACACCGTGATATTTCGGTGTGAGATCGGTTTAAACAAATAAAAAATTGAATAATAATCCGCCTGTTTTCATTTTTTCTTTTCGACTCCTTTCCATAACTGCCTTATATAGAATCATACAGAATATGGTAATTAAGATAAAAAAATAAGCCTTTATTAGTCCTTCAGCTGGATTTAGAGCAAGATACATTGGTATTATTAACAGTAACTGAAATATTATGTATACAAACAGCATAAATATTTCACAACTATTGCTGATTACACACGTACAAATGTATATTAATATTTTACAATTACAAATAGCAGCCAATATTGAATAGTTAAGAAACTCCCAAATCGACAGGTGGCGCTAGTTCACCCGAACGCTGCTCGATCCCCAGAAGAAGAAGCAGAACCTCCCGGCCGGCAGGGGGCGCGAGTCCCCCAGAAGAAGACGAAGCAACAACAACAAAATCCGTCCGCCATTTTCTCTCTCGCCTCCTCTCTCGTCTGTGTTTTCTGAGTATTTCCCGTATCGAATCAAACAAATAAGACGTTTTAAAGGTTTTCTTTTCAATCAAACTTTGCCCGCAAAGCGCGAGGCGGCGTGACGTCATAACCGCTGTGATGGCGGCCGAGCGGCGCGAGGACAAAGGTGAGGCGCACGAGCAATGCGGCTTCTTTGTTAGCGGCAAGTAGCCGCTAGCTCGTCTTTGTCCCCTTTTCATCTGCGGATCAATAATCTGCTGGTTTATCGATAACGTGATTAATGAACGTGTCGGTGACCAGGTGACACGTGACGGGTTCACGACTCACCAAACTACCGATTCTGTGATTTCTCTCACTAAGTTGACTCTTATAACCAAACGCAGGTTTCTTCCGGATGTGATTGATTAGCAATCAATAATTAATAATTGCAAGAAGAGGAGATGGAGAATATCAATGTATATTATTAGATCACAAAGTTGGTCTAAATAAACTGATTTAGTTTGACTTGGTAAACTGAAGATTTAATGTTTCGATATGCTTGATAACTCGGATAAACCGTAATTATTTCCCCCAATTGACGGATTTATTATTTATTATTCAGTTTACTTTGGAAGAGAAAAGTCTGATCAGGGATTCAAGAATAATATTTGGTTTAATTCATATTTATTTAGTCAAAGATGTCACAAAGCACTTTAATTCAAACACACAGATCAAAGTAGTTAAACACAAGGAGGTGATCGATAAATGACGTTCTGTTCCAGACGGAGAGCTCAACGTCCTGGAAGATATCCTGACGGAGGCTCCGGACCAAGACGACGAGCTGTACAACCCGGAGACGGAGCGGGCCGTCAGCGACAAGAAAGGTACTGGAGCTACTGGTGGTACTAGTTGTACTAGTACTACTGGTGGTACTGGTACTACTGGTACTGCTAGTACTACTGGTGGCACTGGTTCTACTGGTGGTAGCGGTTAGCTGTTAGCTGTTGACAGTACCTGATCAGTGGAGCGTTCCTAAACCCTCTGCTCCGTCTAACAGGGACAAAGAGGAAGAGCGAGCGCTCGGAAAGCCAGGATGTGAAGAGGCTCCGCCCCTCTACGGGCCACGCCCCCTCCAGGTCTTCATCCACCAATAAGAGAGCCCCGGGGCCACCTCTCTCCTCCTCGTCCTCCTCTAAGAAGGCGGCGTCCAGCCCCCGTGCGCGCCACGCCGCTGCAGCCGCCGCCGGCTACCGCACCGAGTACTACGAGGAGCGGAAGGGCCGGCGTGGAGCGAGGGAGGCGCCCAGGAGCCGCGGAGGAGAGGAGGCCCGGCGGAGGGAGTCCCAGAGGGGCCTGCCGGCTCTGAGCCAGGTACTGGTTCTACTGCGGTACCACGGCTCGTCACACGTCACCTCTCAGCCTGACAGCCAATCAAAGTTACTTCCTGTTTGTCATCAGAAGTTGCGGCGGACAAGCCCCGCCCCCATCGACGGGCCCAACCAATCGGAGGGAGAGGCGGCGGCAGAGTTCGTCTCGGAGCCGGGCTCGGGAAGCTCCTCCCCCAACGCCTCTCACGTGGAAGAGGAGGAAGAGGAGGAAGATCAAGAGGAGGAGGAGGATGAAGAGGAAGAAGAAGAGGAGGGCATGGAGGAAGAGGAGGAGGAGGAGGAAGGAGAGAAGGAAGATGACGAGGAGGAGGAAGAGTACGAGCGGCGAGGCGCCGAGGGAAACGACTACGACACTCGCAGCGAGGCCGGCGACTCACGCTCCGCCTCCTCCGTCAGCTTCACCGACGACGGAGAGTCGGTGCACTCGGGCTCCGCCTCCGACGCCTCAGGTAGCCCCGCCTCCTCCGCAGAGCCCGCATCCTTACGCAGACGTCGCCACCGTGAATTAAATATGTGCTTTTATTTTGAAAGGTTCAGAGAAGAAACAGGAGAAGCTGTCGTCGTCGGTCCGAGCCGTCCGCAAAGGAATGGAGAGTAAGACCGAATCCTCCGATCGATCGACCTCATTGATCCCTTTGGACCGCCAGGTTACCGAGAGCGCCACACGAGAAGTAATCAGATTACCTGTTCCAGGTCCGACCAGCAGGCTGCGCTACGTCCTGCGGGACGCTCGCTTCTTCCTCATCAAGAGCAACAACCACGAAAACGTCTCGCTGGCCAAAGCCAAGGTGCGTTCAAGTCTACGGGAATTAAAAACGATGTTCTGCTTCGAGCGTCATTGGCGTGTTCTGGTCTCATTGGCGTGTTCTGGTCTCATTGGCGTGTTCTGGTCTTCAGGGCGTCTGGTCGACGCTGCCGGTGAACGAGAAGAAGCTGAACGCCGCGTTCCGCTCGGCTCGGAGCGTCGTCCTTGTCTTCTCTGTGAGGGAGAGCGGGAAATTCCAAGGTGACTGAGTTCAAACATCACTTGTTGTTGTTGTTGTCGTTGTTGTCGTTGTTGTCGTTGTCGTTGTTGTCGAGCAGCTTTAACGGTTCCCCCGTGTCTCCAGGTTTCGCCCGCCTGGCCTCAGAGTCTCACCACGGAGGATCTCCCATCCACTGGGTCCTTCCTGCTGGCATGAACGCCAAGATGCTGGGGGGAGTGTTCAAGATCGACTGGCTCTGCAGGTAAACAACAACAACAACATCATGTGGCGCTCAATGGGGTGAGAGGTCTGACGTGTGAAGCTGCTCCTCAGGAGAGAACTCCCCTTCACGAAGACGGCTCACCTCATGAATCCCTGGAACGAACACAAGCCGGTGAAAATCGGCCGCGACGGACAGGTGAGCTAACGCTACGCTAACGCTAACGTTGTTGTTGTTTGTTTTTTGTGAACATTTTCTTTTCAAAATTCTTTTTTCAGGAGATCCAACCGGAAGTCGGCGGTCAGCTCAGTGCCTTGTTCCCATTGGACGAGAGCGTGGACGTCCATCTGGTGGCTCGTCGCATTCGTCACAAGCGCCGGACGCCGTCGGAGCCGCGGCCGCGCGGCCGCCCGCCGCAACGCGAGCCGGGAAGGTTAGCCAATCACCGAGCTCCTCCTCCCGCCTCCTGTTCTTCTTCTCCCGCCGCGACCACGATGCCACCTGCCGCCGGACGACGGGGACGGCCGCCGCCTCCAACCGGCGGCTAGCTAGCGAGCTAACCCGCGGCTAGCTAGCGAGCTAACCCGCGGCTAGCTCTGCTGGCCCTCTGGTTGTTGTTGTTGATTTCCCTCCAGACGCCTCGAGCCACAGTCAGGCAGGAAGTAAAATCCTTTTGGGTCGTTTACAGTTTAACGTAAAGTTAATTACATTTTAGGTAAGATGCAGAATTTAACTCTTAAATTCATGTTTAGGTTTGAGTTTAGCAACGAGCTAACCTTTAGTTTCCATCAGTTAGATTTTTACTTTTGCTGTTGGTCAATTTCTCTTTGAAGCTCTTTTTTCTTTACAGGAGTTTCAAACTTCGGAAGTAAACAAAAAAAATCCCAATGTTTGGCTTTTAGCTGGACTGTGGCGGAGCCTTTCAAAATAAAAGCATAAAGGAACGAGCGTCACTGGCTGGACTGACGGAGGAGGGCGTGGGTGAGGGAGGGGCGAGCGAGGTAGAAGTGAGGGACTCACAGCGGACTGGCTCTGGTCTTTCTGAGGAAGTGATGGTGGTTGGTCACAAAGGGGGCGTGGCCTGTGGACTATATCCAATGAGAGTGTGAGGAAGTGTCTGGTGGGTTTCCTCACCTGCTCAAATAAGGTAAAGATGGACTCGGTTTTAAAATCCTCTTGGACTGAACAGAGGACCCCTCCCTCCAGGAAAGGACAGGTGTACACCCCTCCTCCCCAGTGCACGCACACACACACTGAATCAGGACTGACGCACGTCGTGTGTGTGCGGCGCTCTTGTGAACTGAAATAAGTGTGTGAGCAGAATCTGAGTTTAACGAGCCGGCGGAGCGACAAGCTCGGCTCTGTTCTTAAGGACTGTTGCTGGTCTGGAGGGGGCGGGGCTGGGCTGGAAGGGGTGGGGCTTTGTTTGTTGAATGACAGGACTACACCATCATCATCATCATCATCACCCCCTCCACCCTTTCAAAATAAGAGGGTTTATAAAAAGCCTTAAACATGGACTGATGAGGAGAAAAACTGTTTTTTATAAGTGTGACAAACAAACAAACAAACAACCTCCCCAGCAGAGCGGTATGTCCCTTTAAGAGGCCTCCTCCTCTTCTTCTCTTCTTCTCGTTTGTTGTTTTCATTATGTGTGTGAAGCTATATGTACATCCACGAGTTCAAGGGGACTAGTCCACCACAGGACCGCTACACTGCAGGAGGACCAGCAGGGGAATGGACCAGCAGGAGGACCAGTAGATGACTAGACCAGCTGGGGGACCAGCAGGAGGACCAGTAGATGACTGGACCAGCAGGAGGACCAGTAGATGACTGGACCAGCAAGAGGACCAGCAGGAGGACCAGTAGATGACTGGACCAGCAGGAGGACCAGTAGATGACTGGACCAGCAGGAGGACCAGCAGGAGGACCAGTAGATAACTGGACCAGCAGGAGGACCAGTAGATGACTAGACCAGCTGGGGGACCAGCAGGAGGACCAGTAGATGACTGGACCAGCAGGAGGACCAGTAGATGACTGGACCAGCAAGAGGACCAGCAGGAGGACCAGTAGATGACTGGATCAGCAGGAGGACCAGCAGGAGGACCAGTAGATGACTGGACCAGCAGGAGGACCAGCAGGAGGACCAGTAGATGACTGGACCAGCAGGAGGACCAGCAGGAGGACCAGTAGATAACTGGACCAGCACGAGGACCAGTAAATGACTAGACCAGCAGGGGACTAGACCTGCAGGAGGACCAGTAGATGACTGGACCAGCAGGAGGACCAGTAGATGACTGGACCAGCAAGAGGACCAGCAGGAGGACCAGTAGATGACTGGACCAGCAGGAGGACCAGCAGGAGGACCAGTAGATGACTAGACCAGCAGGAGGACCAGCAGGAGGACCAGTAAATAACTGGACCAGCACGAGGACCAGTAAATGACTAGACCAGCAGGGGACTAGACCAGCAGGAGGACCAGTAGATGACTGGACCAGCAGGAGGACCAGTAGATGACTGGACCAGCAGGAGGACCAGCAGGCGCTGGTTGGGGCTCTGGTTTCGGGTGATGACCTGAAACAGGAAGTCGGGCTCGCCTGTCGACTCGAGTCACAAAACTTTTTCTGGAGATTTGAAACTTTTTTTATTTTTATGAATCTTTAAAGTATTTCTGGAACCTTCTGAAGAATGAGAGAACAGAGAGAGAGAGAGAGAGAGAGAGAGAGAGAGAGAGAGAGAGAGAGAGAGAGAGAGAGAGAGAGAGAGAGAGAGAGAGAGAGAGAGAGAGAGAGAGAGAGAGAGAGAGAGAGAGAGAGAGAGAGAGAGAGAGAGAGAGAGAGAGAGAGAGAGAGAGAGAGAGAGAGAGAGAGAGAGAGAGTGAGTGAGAGAGAGAGAGTGTGTGTGTGTGTGTGTGTGTGTGTGTGTGTGTCTTAATTGTGAACTTGTGTGTGTAGGCGTCGTCCTGAAGAGTTCGACCTCCACGGCAGGAAGCGGCCGCGAGCCGACGGGCCGCCCGACTTCCCCCAGAGAACAGGTCTGTGCCCGGGGGGGGGGGGGTTGACATGTTGACGTTAATATGTTAACGTCAACATGTTTACATTCACTTGGATCTGAATTGTTATTGTTTTGTAGTTTAAATGTTTTAACGTCTGTTTTTTTAAACCAATTTCTTTATTTTGTTCATTTTTATTTAAATATTAGTTGTTTATGTTTGTGAACGGGAAACATTCAACTGAACAGAATAATTTATTATTAATTATTTTATTCTCAGGGTTCATC
Organism: Liparis tanakae; assembly: GCA_036178185.1. NCBI lineage: Eukaryota > Metazoa > Chordata > Actinopteri > Perciformes > Liparidae > Liparis > Liparis tanakae. The sequence continues at coordinate 18,537,292 of CM070090.1, read as the reverse complement.
CAGGACCTCCGTAACCAGCCGGTGGACAGGTGAGGCTCATGACATCACTCACCTGAAACCGGAAGTGGGCGGGGCTTCAGCTTGCCTCAGCACACATTAAAAAAGGCTGGCGCACATAATCGGGAAATCAGATTATTTGAAAATAAAAGTTTATGTATTTGTAACATGTTGAAGTATAACAACAGAAACAGGAAGTTACTTTACTTTTCAAAATAATGTTCAGCTGTCTTTAGATTGTTGACATTTGTGTTTCAGACGTTTCTCCAGCGTGAGGCGAGACGTGTTTCTGAACGGGGTGAGTCGGCCTGTTAGCTCCCTGTTAGCATGTTAGCTACCTGTTAGCATGTTAGCTCCAGGTAAATCTGCTCGGTCACGTGACCACAGGTTTCCTGTTACTGTAGCTTTAAGAGCTCACCTGTGTTTCCTGTTCCAGTCCTATAACGACTACATGAGGGATTACCACCACAGCGTCGGTCCTCCGGCTCCCTGGCAGACGCTGGTAAGACCTCGTTATTGAGTTATTGTTGATGTTGTTGTTATTGTTGTTGTTGACAACAAAATGAACCAACGATGTCATGTCTGTCCTCAGGCGACTTACCCCGGCGTGGAGCAACCGCCCCCCCACCATCCTCCCTACTACCACCACAGCCACCCCCCTCCTCCCCCTCACCAAGCGTACCATCATCACCACCACCCCCCCCTGCCGCCGCATGAGGCTCCGCCCCCTCGCTTCAGAGACAAGCAGCGGGCGCCGCAGCACCGCGCCTTCACCTCCAGCCCTGTGAGTCTAGAGTCCTGTCAATCACTTGTAGCCCCGCCCCTAAAGCTCCCCTGCTCTAGGGTCTGACTCTACAGACCATAATGTCCTAAATGACATCATGCTGTATAGAAGAAGACTAGAAACTAGAGACTGAGACATAAACTCATGTTTACAATGTTTACTGAGTGAGGTAGTCACTATAGAGACTTCTATACAACCAGAGGAGTCGCCCCCTGGTGGCCAGGAGAGAGAATGCAGCTTTAACACATGAAGCATAGACTTCTTTACAACCAGAGTTGACACCCCTGGTGGTCACTACGTTAATAACAGATCAATATTAGATTAAATGTATCTTATATTTTCCAAGACGATGTGCGGAGGGTTTATTTCATTCATGTTTTTTAGTCGCTGAACTTCAGGACTCAAAGTGTAACTGATGAGTTCTGAACTTCTCTTTGTTTTTTCCCATCATGCAGCACGACTACGACATGCGCGTGGACGACTTCCTGCGGCGGACGCAGGCCGTGGTGAGCGGCCGGCGCGAGCGTGAGCGTCAGCGTGAGCGAGAGCGTGGAGGACCGCGCCGCGAGAGAGAGCGAGAGAGGGGGCGGGACAGAGAGAGAGAGAGGGAGAGAGACAAGGAGAGGGGGCGGTACCGCAGGTGATCTGATGATGTCATGTCCTGTCAGCCTGCAGTGTCTTTTTATTTCAATGTCATTTTTTTCCCCGTTTAGTTATTTTTGAAAATTATGAATAAACAATTAGCTACGTGATGACATCATCAGCTGCATCATACTTTTTTACAAGAATAAAATATTCAAACAAAAAACAGTAAAATTATAAATCTGCTCGGTTTTGTAAGACCTTTATTTTGGTGGTCTTGTGTAACAAAGGAAGTGACAACACAGCACAGGAACACGCAGGTGACAGGAATTCCTGATTTCACTTGAAATCCATTTCCCAGAATCCTCTCTGTTGGATGGACAGTTGTTTGTATTTTCATGTTTTTATTATTTGAGTTGCCAGGTTCCCAACATGAGGCTCGAGGCCCTTTGGGGTGTCACAAGTCACATGAGGACAAACCAACACTTTTTTATTCAAGTGTTTTTTTTCTTTTATTGTTAAATTAAATGTGAAAAAAAGAAAAAACATTTAAAACCTTTGAAGAAGTTATTTTCTTATGTATTAAAAAAAGAATTGGTGTTTTCATTTATTTTTATTTTTTGTGTAAATGTGCTACAGTTCCTTTATTTATTTTCAGGTTTGTGTTGTATTTGACTTCCTGATCAGTGGCTGTACTCAAATCATCCGTATGAAGTTAATCACATTACTATTCTTTAATTCTGTACTTTCACAAACACAATAAAGTGTTCAGTTTTTTTACTCGGGCTCGCCTCCTGGTGGCGACGACGAGTCGGCCGCTGTTTGTGTTCATGAATTAAAAAGTACAAATTACATTCTGCTCTCTGATTGGTTGTCACCATGGTGATCAGGTATGTTTACGGAAAGATTTATGGATTTTTTCTTTTTTTACATAAACTTCCAACTGGAACAAAATAATTAACGTTGATCTTAAAGTAATTCCTTATTAAAAAGCCAATATGTTAAACTTAATACATATCTTTCAGAACCGTTCAATCTGTGCTTTTACTTTGGTGTAAACACAATTTGCCAATAGCAAAAGACAATAAAAATAGAAAGAAATTCACGAAAGAAAAATGTAAATAAATAAATGATATAAGGATTACAAGTGGATTCAAATGGTATAATTACATGCTTATAACACAGGCTACTCATGTGTTGATGGTACATCATGTTAAAGTTTGTATAAACTCTTGCAAGAAATATTTGTTTTAGTTTGAAAGGAATGATTTGTCAGTTTTGCTATCCGGTCCTTCGTGGTCGTTTTATTTTGACATCCCCACCGGAAGTCACGCACACGTGGGTTCCGTTAACTTAACGCCGGTCTGCGTTGATAACAGAGGCACCGATTCCTCTGGAAATACCGGCAACATTTGGCATTTTCCAGCCGGTAAACCGCGTACAATGAGACCTAATAGGATTTAACGGAGACTAACGGACCCACGGGGCGTGGAGAAGGTAAAAGTAACTGTTACAATGTTCCGGTTAACGGCTACACTCACAGTAAAGCCTGCTAACGGCGGCTAGCCGCTGCTAGCTTAAGCAGTTTTCCTATTATTTGCCACAAATCCCGTCGTATCCTCACGTGAAGCCGCTACGTCACTCCTCCTCTAACGTCCCCTTCGCGGTGCGTCACAGTTCCGTGAAGAGAACGTGAGAATAACCCGTTAATCAGCGGACGGGGAAACGACTCAGATTTACAGGAAGATTTCTGGGATTTTTTCCAACAGGAATAAATTAAATCTCGCGAGAGTTGCTTTACTTCCTATAAATGAAAATGTATATGAAGTAAAGAAAATCTCGGTGATATATATATATATATATATATATATATATATAGAGAGAGAGATATATATAATGAACAAAGTCACTGTTTATTTTTTATTTGTACTTCCTGTACAATCATTATTTCAATAGTCACATATTGATAAGTACATATAGTTTAAGAGGTTTAAACTGTCACAACACGAGCTGATGTTTTAACAGACCGTCTGTTCACTCCAGCGTATTCTAGGATGCCTTTATTGTGAAACTCCTGACACTGAAACAAGAAGTGGTTCCAGTTTCAATCTAAGATTCCAGTTTCTTTGACATTCTTTTTTTTTTTTTTTATCTGTTGCCCAAAACTTTGAAAGACTAAATGAATATTTTTGATTTTGTGAAAACGCAAATAAAACAATTGAAGGATACGTTAACACATTAAGATTCTTAATCTTGGAGTTTTTCTGCAGTTTGTATAATTTTCTGATACCAGAACATTTAAAAAATAAATATTTAGACCGAAACATTTCTATGGAAAACATTGTGAAAGGAAAAAAACATTATTTTTCAATAAATTATGAATAATTTCTTATATATATCTTCTGACATTGACCTGTAATAATAGGTGCTTAAATTATTCACTTTAATATTACAACGTAGTCGTGTATAAATGGAAAAATATGAATGAATTAAGTTTTACTGACTGTTTTCTTAATTGTTGTTAGGTATTTTAAATCATGCTAACGCACCCGCCGCTGACCCTGCAGGAGGCTGACAGGAGGCGTGGCCTGATGGCAGTGAGCCCGCCCCCTGCTCTCCCATTGGCTGATGAGGGTGATGAAGACACTCAAAAGAGTGGGTGTTTTGTTGTCTTTATTTTATTTATTGGCATTATTAATATTTCATTATTTACTCATCATGGTTATATATATATATATATATATATATATATATATATATATATATATATATATTCAGGGTTTTTCCTGCATAGACACAATGTGTGTGTCTGTCTGTCCCCCCCCCCCCGTCAACAACTCTTCTTTGGGAGCACCGAAGACCCATTTCGACCCAGGAAAAACCCTGTATGTACAAATATATATATATATATATATATATATATATATATATATTGTATATTTGTATTTTTTTATATAGTTCTTTCTTGAGAGAGAGAACTGACTGCTGCTTCTCCTCTTCCAGAAGTGTTTTCTCCTCTCGTTCCTCCATGGAGCTCCTCTTCCTCCTCACCTTCCTCACCTCCTCCCTGTGCCCTCTTTTCATCCTTGGCTCCTTCTCTAACTCCTTCTCCCTCCTCCTCCTCTCCTTCATCTCTCACTTCTCTTCCTTCTCTATCATCTACAACTTCTTCCTCTCCTCCTCCTGTGTCCCTCCGTGTGCCTCCTTCTCTTCTTTCCTCTGCTCCCTCCTCTCGTCCTCCTACATCTTCCTCTCCTCTTGCGCCTCCATCCCTCCTCCCCCTGACTCCTGTTCCTCCTGTAGCTCCTTTTGTTTTTAATTTTCCTCCTTTGTATTCCTCCTCTACTCCCCCTCTTTCTTTTTCTCCTCCTTCCTCCCATTTGTCTTCTATTTCTTCATTCCTCCTTCCTTCAGCTCCTTCTTGTCCCTATCGTTCTCCTCCTGGTTCTCCTGCTCCTCTTCCCCACTCTTCTTCTCATGTTTCTTCTCCTTCTTGCTCTCCTCCAGTTTCTCCTCTTTCTGTCCCTCCATCCCTTCCTTCCTGTCCTCCTCCTCCTCCCTGCTGCTCTTGCTCCTCCCTCCTGCCCCGCCTCCTCTCAGCTCACCGGCGGGAAGTGCGGCGCCTCCTGCGAGGAGCTCTGTCGTCCCTCGGCCGTCGCCTGGACTCTCTGGAGAGGAGCAGCAGGATGAAGAGGAGGAGGAGGAAGAAGAGGGGCGAGCAGAAAGGAGAAGGTGGAGGAGCCTGTTCTCCTGGTGAGTCTGGTTCCTCCTCTAGCTCCTCCTCTTCTATAGTGAGGAGGAGGAGCTTTAACTTCTTCAAATGTTATTTATTATTATTTACAAAAAATATTAATAAAATTAAACATTTTCACAAATAAACTTCTCATTCCTTCTTCAGGACGAATAGGCCCCGCCCCCTCGTGTAGCCCCGCCCACCGCCCCTCTGTTACCACCCCATCTTCATCTGACAGCGAGGACTCAACCACACCTCTTTCCTTTAGTTTGAGCCAGTCAAAACAGAAGAGGAGGAGGAGGAGGGAGGAAGAGCGGGAAGAGCAGGAGGAGAAGGAGGAGGAGGAGGGGAGGCTAATGAAAAGGAGGAAGAACCACAGAGGAAGAGATGTTACGATCCATACAGAAAACAGAGAAGAGAAAGAAGAGGAGGATGCTGGGAGATTTGTGGGGCAGATGGCCGTCTCCTTCAGAAAAGGAGCAGAGGAGGAGGCGCCGCTCACGCTGCACAGATTCAACCACAGCAAACACAGGAGGAGAGGAGGGGAAGGAGCCGGCCAATCAGAGAAGGCCGTCAGTGTCGTCAGGCAGAACGGATTCAGGTTCATTTTATTTATTTGTATTACATGTTTGTTTCTGCGAGAAGTTTCTTATAATTTAAGACAAATTGCGGTATAATTATAATTTTATAATGATTCTAAGGAAAGAATAAATACTTTACTCAGGTCTATCTTTATAACTATATTTAATTATTGTGGACTATCAGTTCAATATAGCAGCTAAGTTTATTTAAATTATACAGTAGTGTAACTTAAATATTGATAAATGTGTCCTCCTTTTCTCTTTAGCTCCTCTTCCCATCATGCATTGCACCTCCTGCAGACCGCTGCTGGTTGGACCGGCAGCCAATCAGAAGCACTCCACATCTCTTCAGGCCAATGGCGTTTCTCTGACTTCACCTCCCCTCCCTCCCTCTCCTCCAATCACGGTGCTTTCCACATATGGCACCTTTGTTCCTCTTCCTCCTCCTTTAGCTCCGCCCCCATGCTGCGGCTGTCAGCCGTCGCATTGGAGACAATGTCAAATTCAGTGAGGGGCGGAGCTATTGGGAGTCCCCTGCGGTGCCTGAAGGACCTGACGGTGCCGCCCAGCCTGAGCAGCGACCACTGGTTGGTTGACTTTACTGCATGGGGACATTGGGACATTTGTATTTACACGTTTTAATTTGTAACTGAATATTTTCACTATATATATTTATAAATGTTACTTTATAATTCATAATCTTAACTTTTAGAAATATTTTTAAATAGATTATTTAATTTTCAGCTTTACAGTTATTGACTATAGCCATCTTGGATTACGACCTCTGCCACGTTGTTTTTATCAACCAGTGAACAGGAAGTGACCGTAGCTGGAGTCGCCCCCTGGTGGTCAGGAGGGAAAGCTGCATTCTCTTTCCTGACCATCAGGGGGTGACTCCTGGTTGTATAGAAGTCTGTCAGGAGAGAGAATGTAGCTTCAACACATGAAGCATAGACTTCTATACAACCAGAGGAGTCGCCCCCTGGTGGTCAGGAGAGAGAATGCAGCTTTCAGTTCCTCTTCACTCGTTGAAAAATAAAAGATGGCAATGGCTAAGTTGTCGTGAGATGTCACAACTTCGTCTTCTACACGTTCGACGTATTCTACTGACGTCACGAAATTCATGAATATAAAATAAAATGTAAACGTTTTTCTTTGCAGTTACGTGCGAACGCCTACGCCAAGGTAATTCAAACAAATACAATACGATGTTTATATGATCCTAGTCTTTGTACTTTAATGTATGTCATTAAATCTAAGTTGTGGGGAAAATATTTTAAACTAAAATGTTGTGATTGTTTCCTAAATAGAATAAATGTTTTCTGTCTTTCAGCCCAACTTTTTCTGCCCGACGACGGCAAAAACAGCAGGCCAATCACAGTACCCGCAGCCTCCGCCTCCCACTATGTCCAGCCAATGGGCTGTCTGCTGCTCCGCTTGCCATCGGCCAATCAGAAGCAACCTCTGAGTTTCTGAGCACCAATGGAGAGGTGGAGTTCTCTTCCTGTTTAACTTCCTGTTTAATGTTGGAGGGAGCGTTAAGCATGGAGGACGAGCTAGCGAGCTAATGAGCTAGCTACCTAGCCTGAGTCTATTTGGACGTTATTGCTCTAAAGTAACCGTCGCTTCTCTTTTCTTAGCGCTGTAAACGAGTGTCACAGATACGAATCCGCCGGGCGTCGCCGCGGGAAACGCCGCTCACGCCGATGGGACTACCGAAGGTCAAAAGGTAAAGTGAGGGACTACTGAAGGTCAAAAGGTGAGGTTAGGGACTACCGAAGGTCAAAAGGTGAGGTTAGGGACTACCAAAGGTCAAAAGCTGAGGTTAGGGACTACCAAAGGTCAAAAGGTGAGGTTAGGGACTACCGAAGGTCAAAAGGTGAGGTTAGGGGCTACCGAAGGTCAAAAGGTGAAGGTAGGGACTACTGAAGATCAAAGGGTTAAGGTTAGGGACTACTGAAGTTCAAATGGTGAGGTTAGGGACTACTGAAGGTCAAAAGGTGAGTTTAGGGACTACCAAAGGTCAAAAGGTGAAGTTAGGGACTACTGAAGATCAAAGGGTTAAGGTTAGGGACTACTGAAGGTCAAAAGGTGAGGTTAGGGACTACCGAAGGTCAAATGGTGAGGTTAGGGACTACTGAAGGTCAAAAGGTGAGGTTAGGGACTACTGAAGGTCAAAAGGTGAGGTTAGGGACTACTTTAGGTCAAAAGGTTAGGTTAGGGACGACCAAAGGTCAAAAGGTGAGGATAGAGACTACTGAAGGTCAAACGGTTAAGGTTAGGGAGGAAGAGGATATGAAAGGAAATCTGAGTGGAAGATAAAAAACGATGTGTTGCAGGTCAAAGAAGAAAGAGTTCAGCCTGGAGGAGATTTACACCAACAAGAACTACAAATCCCCAACCACCAACAGGTAAGAACTACAAATACTACATTTCACAAGGACTTTTCATCTGCCGTCAAACTGCTGTATGAACTACATCTCCCAACATGCTTTCTGCCTCGCTGCAGGAGTCTGGAGACCATCTTTGAGGAGCCGCGGGAGAAAAACGGCGCGCTGCTGCTGATTGGCCAGCAGAGGAGGCGCAGGCTCCTCCTCTTCCCTGACTTCACTCAACCCAGGAAGAGGAAGAGGCCCCATGGTATGCTGGGAAAGGCTACAGACATTTACCTTTCACAATAAAAGCATCAGACAAATAAAAGAGCAGCAACGGATCATAAAACAGAAAAGGAGAGCAGATATATTTTAGATCTCTAATCAGGTTTTGGGTTTTATTCTCGTTTGTCACCAGTTCTACATTTTACTATTACATGTGAACGCGTCATGAGAAACTTCAGCCAGAGGACAGAGCCTGAACGCATCGTATCTGGAGCTGGTTCTCTGTTTGCAGCGTTGCTAACGTTACTAGCTCTGCTGTTGGTCTAAACTCTGATTGGTTGTTTACAGTCACATGACCCTGAGGCTCCGTGACGTCCTGGTCACATGCTCTACCTTTTACCTGCGTCTCTTTTAGGGGCGGGACTTCCTTTTGCTTTAGTGCCCCGGAAGCGTGCGGCGGCGCGGCGACATTGCCATGGCAACGGCCCTGGTGACGACGACGCGGACCTGGACGTGATGCTGGTGGAGCGACTGAGCGCGCTCGAAGACTTCCTGACGCGGCAGGGCCTGGACGTGTGAGCTGTGACATCACTTCCTGTCAGCTGACCCAAACACAGCGCTGCTAACGCTTCAGTTCATATAGTTCATTCGACTTCTTCTCTACTTTCACAGCCTCGGCTGTTTGAATGTGAATTTTTTTAAATATTTAATATTTGTATATTTGTTTTTTTAACGGTTTACCTGTCGGGAGGCTACGCCCACACACGGTTTTATCTGAATTTTGAAGTTTTTTGTGTTTCGTGAAATATAAAAATACTTCAGTGCTGATCTCTGTCGTACCCTGAAATACTATCGAAGTACTACGTAGTACTTTACTGGTGTTTTTTAAAGTGTAATAATATATATTTCTGCTGAAATGTGTCTATTTTTTGAACAAATAAAGTTTGTTTATGCTCACAGCAGCTTGTTTCTGATTAGTGATCAGTCATTGATCACCGATCGATCAGCTTTCGCTCCTCGTGAAATAATTCTTCTCCATATGATATTGAAAGCGATGAGTTGACCTCTAAACACGTGATCATGTCCCAACTAGTTTATTTATGGTTTTGATTAAAACACTTAACCAGAAGATACTTCACATCCTGTGAACTGACCTGAGAACAGTTTGGTTCACTGGGTGAGAGGTGGTGATGACGTCACTCTGCACCGACGACCCCCCCCCCCGCCCCTTCTTCTCCTGATTGGTCCATTGACTGAGGCGGTCCAACTGATGACTGGTTATAGTCGATGAGTCAAGTGTTTGTATTAGTTTGTCTATCATATTTAAAATAAATACATTTGTACATCTAGCATTCCTTTAAGGTTTCCAGTGCGCCCTCAGCCTTGCCTTGCAGGCGGCAGTTGCCTCGGTAACGGCTCACGTCGCGTGAGTCACGTGTTCCTCCAGTTTCCTGGCGTAACCAGTTCACGTGAACCCGGAACACGTCTGTCGGGTTCACGTGAACTCGCTGCAACCGCGCGCGGCGGACGGGCCGTGTCGTCCCCCGTGGCGCCAGGTGTACCTGGCAGCGCGCGCCCAGGGCCCACAGCTCCCTCTGCAGGTCACGCGCAGCAGCACGCGCTGCGTCACTTACGGAAACAACATGGCGGCGGCCTTGCGTCGGGTGTGCAGCGGAGCGCCTGTGAGGTATTATCTGCTTTTCTTCTATATTAAAGCCGACAGCTGCACGTCGGCAGTCACGTGACACTCTGCCGCCACCGCAGCGTGGCGTAGCCGTGACGTCAGCGGCGGCCGGCTTAACGCTTAGTTAATTAACGCTTAATCGAGACTACAACATCCATACGGTGAGGTTGATGTGACGTCAGACAGGTGAGGGGCGAGTGACCCGGAGTGATGAAGGCTTCGGCTCACGTGACATCATCCAGATGTGTTTTCCATCCGGGGACTTAGAGTGCACCGGCTGCTCGTGGGCACGGCAGAGCTTCGTTGAGCTATTAAATGATTACCTTTATGTTAAACATCTCAAACCGTATTTTAACTGTTAATGTTTGTTTGTTTGTTTGTTTGTTTACAGAGTTTCTCCTTGGAGCTGCGGCCAGCAGAGAGCAGTGTGCACAGGTGAGTCGCCTCACTTCCGGTTTACCTCCTCTTCACTTCCGGTTCACGTCCAGGACTATTTAATGAAGGCAGGCACACGAATATAAATACAGTTAAATATTGATTGGCAAGATGAATATGATGCGTTCAGGCTCTGCTCAGTGAGAATGAGTACTAGCTGAAGATACCAGAGTAAAGAAAGTCCACATGTAATCTATTAAAATGTAGTAATAAACTATAGAATACAAATGTTTTCAAATGAATATAAATAGACATTGTAGATGAATAATGAGCTGTTGTTACACTTCATTGTCTCAGACCACAGCTCAGGGACGGCTCACGTTTAACGGATGCAGACTTTTAACGTTTTTTATGTCAATTACAATTCTTAGAAAATAAATCAGCAGGCCAGACTTTTAATAAAACATTTAAATGATCTAGGATTATCATGTTGGTTCAGAATAAGAATTAAAGGGACAGTACAGCAGTGTGCGTTGGCCAATCAACTGCATCTTTTCAGGTCGGTCCTACCTGCCCAGCCGCTGGCCCCTCCCCCTTCTGTTGGTGTCAGGTGGTGGTTACCTCGGTTACCAGAAATACAAGTGGAGGGACCAGCAGGAGGATGGAGCTACGCCCGTCTTAGCCACGCCCACACAGGTAGGAGGGCCATACGTGCTGCTGCTGCTTCTTCTTCTTCTTCTTCTTCTTCTTCTTCTTCTTCTTCTTCTTCTTCTTCTTCTTCGGTGTTCCTCCACTCTTCCGCGGTGTTCCTCTGACAGCAGTCGATCTCCCTCCTCACGATGTCCGGTGGCTGCAGGTCCAACCGACCGTAATGCAGGAGAATCTTTCTGGACCTTCAGAGTTGGTCGTCTAGTCTTGAGTTTGGTTCTTCTTCGTTGACCCTGTGCACTGACCTGAGGACAGTTGGTTCACTGGGTGAGAGGTGGTGATGACATCACTCTGACTGACAGCCCTCTATCCTGATTGGTCTGTTTACTGAGGCGGTCCCTCTGATGACTGGCTAAAGTCTGATATTCAAATTGAGTTGTATTAATTTGCCTATCATATTTTAAATATATAAATCTAAATATACATTTGATTTAAACCAAACAATAATGTTACTTTTAATCTAATTTGTTGCCTTTTATATTTTAAATAAATATACATTTGATTTAAAGCAAGCAATGTTACTTTTAATCTAATTTGTTCCTCTTCATATTTTAAATAAATGTATAGATATACATATACATTTGATTTAAACCAAAGAATTATGTTACTTTTAATCTAAGTGGTTGTTTATTTTAAAGGTTAATATAATAATACATTTCTCTCAAATAAATATAAAAAACTTGTCCAATTACTATTTCGATATTTTATTTAATCCCTTTTCTCTTATAAATAAAACAAATATAAACAATAATATTTACAAAATGTATATATATGTTATTAATGCCTAATGAGAAAAATACTGGACCTCAGATAAATATTCCCCGTGACTCTGAATCTGTTCTCTGTAGTTCTCTGCTGGACTCGAACCTTCACGTTGTTACCTAATGTATAGACCTCCTCGCGGCGTGGAGATGAAACGTATTCATGCTTTTGGTGAATCCGGTAGATGATTGACACAGAACATCAGTTTCACCTCTCAGACGCCAGCAGAACATATGAAACGGGCAAATGAAGATATCAAGTTAGATGCTTCCACGTGGTTGAAGTCAGACACGCCGGCGGGTCATTCTCATCACTTAGCGTCTGGCCGTGAGGTCACGAGGCCGCCGGTCATCTCTCCGTGGCGCTTCACCCCCACGCTGCAGATCGCGCGGCCTCTGGTCACATGACCTGGTGATGTGGACGTTGAGCTGCAGCCTCGTTTGATGCATTAACCATGTGTCGTACATATGTGGTCAGGGTTATGCCTACAAGACATCCCATAATGATCCCATGGTGGGGCGACATCGGGATCAGACCAGCTCCAAAGTCTTCAGCTTGCTTCACCTTGTATATTTACATGCATAGACAAACACACGCACATATATATGTGTGTGTATGTATATATATATATATATAGATAGATAGATAGATAGATAGATAGATAGATAGATAGATAGATAGATAGATAGATATATCTGTGTGTATATATATATAGATAGATATATCTGTGTGTATCTATAATATATTTTTTTAATCTACTCATTGATTTCTCATTGGTTTTGTAGTCATAATTATCATAAAAAGAAATATGGTTTGGATTTAAATAATATTTAAAATAATTTGTATTGTATTGACAATGTATCCTCGAGCTCTAAGCGATTGTTCTACGCACTTAGTATCACAGCGGGGGGGCGAGGGGGCGAGGGGGCGGGGCTCCTCGGTATATACACGTCGCTCGCGCTCGCTCTGCGTCACTTCTTCTTCTCTTCTCTGAGGACGGACCCTGCGCTTCTTCTTCTTCTTCTTCTTCTTCTTCTTCTTCTTCTTCTTCTTCTTCTTCTTCTTCTTCTTCTTCTTCTTCTTCTTCTTCTTCTTCTTCTTCTCTCGGTATTTAAACGTCACCATGCGTCTCCGGCCGTCTCCCTCCGCGTCATCGGCGACCCGCTCATGGTAAAGTTTTTTCCGCGGTGCCGCGGCGGCGGCGGCGCGCAACAGCATCGCGACCTGCTGCGGCAGGTGAAGAGGCGGCGGCGGCGGTGGCACGCGACCGATGGAGAGAAGGAGGAAGAGGAGGGAGGAGGAGGAAGAGCAGGAGGCAGAAGAGGAGTCAGGACCAGAACTACAGCGAGATTCAGGTGGGAGAAGAAGATGAAGATGAGGTCGCGTGTAAAATCAACTTTATATCTAAAGAGACGAGTGAGAAACAGACAGTTGAGAGACAGAAAGACAGGTGACAGACAGAAAGAAAGACATGTGAGGGTTTACAGATTACTGTGTGTGTGTGTGGGGGGGGTTACTATGGCGACTTAGCAGGTCAGCTATTTCAGCTTTAGCCTTGTTTAGCTTCGTTAGCCTCTTTTAGTTGATTGTGTGCTAACCAGCTAACCCAGTTTACTGAGGACACACGTGTTCTACACACTGTACCCGCATGTGTGTATATAAGTATATATATATATATATATATATATATATATATATATATATATATATATATATATATATATATATGTCCAATTCAGATTATATTCACGTTTATGTATTAAAAATTCTCACATGCAAAACGGTTTAATAAACGCAAGTAATGTTTTATATATTTGTATTAAAATTATATATATGTGTGTGTGTGTGTGTGTGTGTGTGTGTGTGTGTGTATATATATATAGTATTTTAATAAAAACATATAAAACATTACTTGCGTTTATTAAACCGTATATGTACATGTATATGTGTGTGTGTGTGTATGTATATATATATATATATATATATATATATATATATATATATATATATATATATATATATTTCAATAAAATTAGACTATTTTCTCCTTAAAAAACACTACTGAGAATATTACATAAACGTGAACATAATCCGATCTGGACATTAAATTTGTTTAAATTTTGTGTGTAGTGTTTCTATGGCAACGGCTAGTTTAGATTTAGCCTAGTTTAGCTACACACATATATATATATATATATATATATATATATATATACAGACATATATATATACTGTATATGTGTGTGTGTGTGTGTATATATATATATATATATATATATGTATATAATATACATATATATATGTCTATATATACACATATCTATGTGTGTGTGTATATATATATATATATATATATATATATATATATATATATATATATATGGGTTAAATGTATCTTGAATAAAACTATTTCTGAGGCAGAAAAGTTCATTTACCAAAACTGCTAAATATCTGGTGTGTTAGCATCACTGTTAGCTTTAAAGTAGCGCTGCTCCAGCTTCTGCTCTTGCTCCTCCTCCTCCTCACCCCACCCTCCATGAACATACCCAAAAGCCCCGCCCCTAGCCCACCTGCCCACGCCCACCTGTGTTTTTATTTGTCATTCCTCCATGTTCTTACCTCCTTTCTCTTTATGTTTAATTTGCCTCTACTTACTTTCACTCTCCAATCATGTGAACTCTGAGCGCTACCGCTAGAGGTCAAAGGACCGGTCAGCAGTCTGACACCTTCTCTACCTGCCGGGCCTTTCCAAGACATGCTCTGCAGGAATGACTCTTTAAACATCAGTCAGCATTTTTACAGATAACCTCTATACAGTCGCCTCTATACAGTGGTCTCTGTACCGCAGCCTCTATACCGCAGCCTCTATATAGCAGCTTCTATACAGTGGTCTCTATACAGCCACCTCTATACAGCCACCTCTATACAGTGGCCTCTATACAGCCACCTCTATACAGTGATCTTGATACAGTGATCTCTATACAGCAGCCTCTATACAGCCGCCTTTATACAGTGGCCTCTATATAGCCGCCTCTATACAGTGGCCTCTGTACATCGGCCTCTATACAGCCGCCTCTATACAGTGGTCTCTATACAGCCACCTCTATACAGCCACCTATATACAGTGGCCTCTGTACATCGGCCTCTATACAGTGGTCTCTATACCGCAGCCTCTGTACAGCAGCCTCTATACAGTGGTCTCTATACAGCCACCTCTATACAGCAGTCTCTATACCGCAGCCTCTATACAGCAGCCTCTATACAGTGGTCTCTATACAGCCACCTCCTACACAGTGGTCTCTATACAGCAGCCTCTATACCGCAGCCTCTGTACAGCAGCCTCTATACAGTGGTCTCTATACAGCCACCTCTATACAGTGGTCTCTATACAGCAGTCTCTATACCGCAGCCTCAATACAGCAGCCTCTATACAGTGGTCTCTATACAGCCACCTCCTATACAGTGGTATCTATACAGCAGCCTCTATACAGCAGCCTCTATACAGCCACCTCTATACAGTGGTCTCTATACAGCAGCCTCTATACAGCCACCTCTATACAGTGGCCTCTATACAGCAGCCTCTATACAGTGATCTCTATACAGCCGCCTCCATACAGCGGCCTCTGTACAGTGGCCTCTATACAGCCGCCTCCATTTCGATTTTCTTGATTCCTTGGATCTCTACTTTTGTGAGTCTCTGATCCCTCTTGTGTCTCCTGTCCTCTCACTCCCTCTCTCTCACTCCCTCTCTCACTCCCCCTCTCTCTCCCTCTCTCTCCCTCACTCCCCCTCTCTCTCTCTCTCACTCCCTCTCTCACTCCCCCTCTCTCTCTCTCACTCCCTCACTCCCTATCTCTCTCTCCCTCACTCCCTCTCTTTTTCCCTCTCTCTCCCTCTCACTCCCTCTCTCTCTCCCTCTCACTCCCCCTCTCTCCCTCTCTCACTCCCCCTCTCTCCCTCTCTCCTCCCCTCTCTCCCTCTCTCTCTCTCCCTCCCTCTCTCCTTCTCTCTCTCTCCCCCTCTCTCTCTCTCTCTCCCTCCCTCTCTCCCTCCCTCCCTCATGACGTCTCGTCTCTCAGGCTCCAGGTGCCTCAGGTGACCGTGCGGCGCCGTCTGAGCGTGCTCAGTGCGTCGCGGCCCGTCCCGTGGCGCCGGCGGCCGCTCGCCTTCCTCTTCTACGCGCTGTCAGTCAGCGCTGCTCTGCGGCCGTTGGCTAAGCGGGTAAGAGCGGCGGCTAGCTGGCTTCTGATTGGACCGAGGGAAAAGGGGAGGGACAAAAACGACCATAGTTGTCTCGCTTTTCTCCTCCTTTTGGTTAGTTGTTGAGTCGTCGCCTCCTCCCGTCGCCTCCTCGCCTCCTCCTTCCTCCTTCCTTTTTATACTGTTCTACGTCTTTTGTCTCTTTAAAGCTTTGTTCTGTTAATATTAGATTAGAGGCTTTTAACCAAGTTACTGCAATCAATATGCAATTAATATGTAATCAATATGCAATCAATATGCAATTAATATGTAATCAATATTCAATCAATATGCAATCAATATTCAATCAATATTGTCTCCGCATGTATTCAATAACTTCTCTCCCAGTTCAAACTATGAACCGGCAGAATAACAACTAACCAATAAAAGAGATTTACTTATTACCCTCAATTCACTGAGCAATGATGACGTCATCGTTCTCCTTTCAATGTGAGCCTGAACGCCTCATCTAGTCTGGATTAAGATGTCTGAGTGTCTCTAGTCTGGATTAAGATGTCTGAGTGTCTCTAGTCTAGATTAAGATGTCTGAGTGTCTCTAGTCTGGATTAAGATGGCTGGGTGTCTAGTCTGGATTAAGATGGCTGAGTGTCTCTAATCTGGATTAAGATGGCTGGGTGTCTAGTCTGGATTAAGATGGCTGAGTGTCTCTAGTCTGGATTTAGATGTCTGAGTGTCTAGTCTGGATTAAGATGGCTGAGTGTCTCTAGTCTGGATTTAGATGTCTGAGTGTCTAGTCTGGATTAAGATGGCTGAGTGTCTCTAGTCTGGATTTAGATGTCTGAGTGTCTAGTCTGGTTTCAAGATGGCTGGGTGTGTGAATTATGTCATGTTTAAGGTCCATTGAGGCTTGTTGCAGAACAACTTCTGTGTATTCAGACGCAATTGTTTTAGTTTACTCTCTACCTGCTCAGGTGCTCTGTACAGTGACTGTACTATAGACTAATGTCTCCCTCTCTCTGTCTCTCTCTCTCTCTCTGTATATATTGAGCCACTGTCACTTCCCTCTTTTCTAATTTATTTGACCTTTTCTCTATAATCCTCATTCTTCCATCTCCTCCTCCTCCTCCTCCTCCTCCTCCTCCTCCTCCTCCTCTCTCTCTCTCTCTCTCTCCACCTCTTACACATTGTATTAACACTAACCAAAGGTAAAGATTCACCTGTAGTTCCCTGCGTGCCCTGTAGGTGGCGGTGTACCGCTCCTTCCCCACCCGCCTGCTGTCCCGGGCGTGGGGCCGGCTGAACGGGGTGGAGCTGCCCCACTGGCTGAGGAAGCCGCTCTACTCGCTCTACATCTGGACCTTCGGAGTCAACATGCAGGTGAGGGGAGCCAATCACAGGCTAGAGCCGGCTCGTAGTCAAGTGATCCCCTGGGATCCACTGGGATCTACAGTGATCCACTGGGATCTACAGTGATCCACTGGGATCCACTTGGATCCACTGGGATCCACTTGGATCTACTGGGATCCACTGGGATCTACTGTGGTCCACTGTGATCTACTGTAATCCACTGGGATCCACTGGGATTTACTGTGCTCCACTTGGATCTACTGTAATCCGCTGGGATCTACAGTGATCCACTGGGATCCACTGGGATCTACAGTGATCCACTGGGATCTACTGTGATCTACTGTAATCCACTGGGATCTACAGTGATCCACTGTGATCCACTGTGATCTACAGTTTGAACATATTCTTGAGTCCAGTTGTCTCGGTGTGGAGATGAACTAATGAGCTTGAGGAGTTGTTGGCACTAGTCTGATGACCTCAGACCCCGGCGGGGTGGAGAGGTTGTGGGTTCAATCCCTGCTGATGAGTTGGAGGGTTCAATCGTCTCTCGTCCAATAGGAAGCCGCCGTGGAGGATTTACATCACTACAGGAATCTGGGGGAATTCTTCCGTCGTCGTCTCAAACCTGCAGTCCGACCGCTGTGCGCCAAGTCCTGTCTGGTGAAACTCCTCCTCCTCCTCATCTTCCTCCTGCTCCTCTTCATCTTCCTCCTGCTCCTGCTCATCTTCCTCCTGCTCCTCTTCATCTTCCTCCTGCTCCTCCTCATTTCCCCTCTCCTCCTTCTATTCCTCTTCCTCCCCCTCCTCATCTTCTTCCTGCTCCTCATCTTCCTCCTGATGATTTTGTATTAAATGTATTTGTATATATTTTATGATTTTGTATTATATATATATTATATTATATATCTTAAATATGTTTTATAATATATATTTGTATATATTATATGATTTTGTATTATATTAAATATATTATTTTATATATTTTGTACTATATTATATATCTTAAATATGTCATATATTAAATATAATTGTATTATATAATATATATTTGTATATATTATATGATTTTGTATTATATGAAATATATTATTTGATCTATCTTGTATTATATGTATTAAATATGTTATATATTAAATATAATTGTATTATATAATATATATTTGTATATATTATATGATTTTGTATTATATGAAATATATTATTTGATCTATCTTGTATTATATGTATTAAATATGTTATATATTAAATATAATTGTATTATATAATATATATTTGTATTAGATATATTATATGATTTTGTATTATATGAAATATATTATTTGATCTATCTATTATATTATATATATTAAATATAATTGTATTATATAATACATATTTGTATATATATATTATTTTGTATTATATTAAATATATTGTATATATATTATCTATTGTTTAACGCTCCTCTCTGTCTCCATGGCGATGACCACAGATCTCTCCGGCTGACGGGAAGATCCTCCACTTCGGCCAGGTGAAGAACTCTGAGGTGGAGCAGGTGAAGGGGGTCACCTACAGCCTGGAGAGCTTCCTGGGGCCGCAGCAGGGGCGGAGCAACGGTGAGACAGGAAGGCCCCTGGTCTCTACTGTAGACCCCCTGGTCTCTATTGGGGACCCCTGGTCTCTATTGTAGACCCCCTGGTCTCTACTGTAGACCCCCTGGTCTCTACTGGTCCCCGTCCTCACACCGCTTCCTGTCCCCAGAGTCCCCGTCCTCCTTCAGAGACCGGCTGCTGTCGTCTCCGGACCACGACCTGTTCCACGTGGTCGTCTACCTGGCGCCCGGCGACTACCACTGCTTCCACTCGCCGACCGACTGGAAGGTGGAGCGCAGACGCCACTTCCCAGGTGAGGGCCTGCTAACCACCTCCACCTGTCTCACCTTCACCTGTCGCACCTCCACCTGTCTCTCTCACCTCTCTCCTTCCCACCTGTCTCACCTCTACCTGTCTCACCCATCTCCCTGCCACCTGTCTCACCTATCTCCCTCTCACCTGTCCCACCTGTATCCCGCCCACCTGTCTCTCTTTCACCTGTCCCTCCCACCTGTCTCCCTCCCACCTGTCACTCTCACCTGTCTCCTCCCACCTGTCTCACCCGTCTCCCTGCCACCTGTCTCACCTGTCTCTCTCCCACCTGTCTCCTTCCCTCCTGTCACTCTCACCTGTCTCCCTCCCACCTGTCTCTCACACCTGTCTCACCTCACCTGTCTCCCTCTCACCTGTCTCCCTCCCACCTGTCTCACCTCACCTGTCTCCCTGCCACCTGTCTCACCTGTCTCCCTCCCTCCTGCCACTCTCACCTGTCTCCCTCCCACCTGTCTCCCTCCCACCTGTCTCACCTGTCTCTCCCACCTGTCTCCCTCCCACCTGTCTCACCTGTCTCCCTCTCACCTCTCTCTCTCATCTGTCTCTCCCATCTGTCTCCCTCTCACCTGTCTCCCTCTCACCTGTCTCTCTCCCACCTGTCTCCCTCCCACCTGTCTCCCTCTCACCTGTCTCCCTCTCACCTGTCTCTCCCACCTGTCTCCCTCTCACCTGTCTCCCTCTCACCTGTCTCTCTCTCACCTGTCTCTCCCACCTGTCTCCCTCTCACCTGTCTCTCTCTCACCTGTCTTTCCCACCTGTCTCCCTCTCACCTGTCTCTCTCTCACCTGTCTCCCTCTCACCTGTCTCCCTCCCACCTGTCTCACCTGTCTCTCCCCTCGTTAGGCTGTTTGCTGTCCGTTAACCCCGGCGTGGCTCGGTTGGTCAAGGAGCTGTTCTGCCTTAACGAGCGCGTGGCGCTCACCGGCCAATGGCAGCACGGCTTCTTCTCGTTGACGGCGGTCGGCGCCACGAATGTCGGCTCCATCAGAGTTTACTTCGACCAGGTGAGGCGGCGTTGGGCTCTTTAGCTCCAACAGTTCGATGACTCGGCGCTTTATAAAGTATTGATCGTTAAAGTCATTGATCCATAACGTGTGGTCCTCAGGAGCTTCAGACCAACGCTCCTCGCTACAATAAAGGTTCCTTCCACGACCACAGCTACGTCGACAGCCAATCGCTGAAGGCGGATGGCGTAGGGGGCGTGGCCTCTGAGGGAGAAGGCGTGGTCCTGCAGAAGGGGGCGGCGGTGGGGGAGTTCAACCTCGGCTCCACCATCGTTCTGCTGTTCGAAGCTCCCAAAGACTTCAGCTTCAGCCTGCAGCCGGGACAGCGAATCAGAGTGGGGGAGGGGCTGGGCAGCCTCTGATTGGCCAAGCCGCGTGCTCAGAGGGAGGAGCCTGAAGATGAGGAACCGCTGCCGTCTGATAAGAGACGGGTATCGTTTGTTCCTCGGTAACAAATGACCTGTGGAGGACATGGAGAAGACTCGGACTCCCAGAATGCCTTGTGCCTCAGTGAGGGGGGGGCGGGGGGGGGGGTGTTGAACGCCAAAGCTCTGTCTTCTTTTCTGTGTCGCTCTTCCAGTAAACAAACCAACAAACAAATATTCCTTTAAAGTCACAAAAGAAGCTCAAAGATTCATTTAACAAACTAATTATTCAACGTTTTTGAAGTGAAATTAAAGTTTGAATGCCTGAAGCTTTATTGATAAAAGTCCTTTTTGTTTCCACTTTAACCAATCGGAGCTGCCGGAGCAGCTCGCCTGTGATTGGACAAGAACCTCACGGCACTGAACGCTAACGGTTTTAATCAGTTCAGATCTTTCATTTTGTAAAATATGTAATTATGAATAAATATTGTTTTCTCAGCAGCCTTGTCTTTAGTCATTTATATTATTATTATAAATACTTGTATTATTCATATACAGTTAAACTTAAGTTTTCTTCTTGTTTCCAAATTATAAACCTCAGAAACACGTCACATGTTTTATTAAAGCGTTTTTATGACTACTTGGAATACAAAGAGCAACTAAAGCGAGCACTCTCATTGGTCGGCCTTAGCCCCGCCCCGGGCAGCAGAACAAGCAGCACAGCCAATAGGAGGGCGGCGGGCAGCAGCTCCCGTAGCGCTGGAAGCGCGGCTCCGCCAGACCTCCGTGGGACCAGCCGTCGTCGGGCAGCTCCTTGCCCAGCCACGGCTTCCCGTCCTGGGCCGCGGACGGGCAGCAGGAGGGGGTCTGCTGGCCCTTCACCCCCAGGAAGGAGGCCAGGTCCAGGTCCAGACCCGCCGCGCCTCTGGGCCGGGGCGTGTTCTGTCGACACTGAGGACACGGGATCCACGCCTGCAAAGCATTGTGGGAGTTCTATTAAACATGGCGGTTTCACTTTAAATGACATCCATGATCTGCTTAGATTGACTCAAACACTTCAACTACCTTCATGTTTTACTATTGAACTGACACTGCAACTATCTCGTTAATGACCTCATCGATCACCTGCTCATTGTTGACCTCATCGATCACCTGCTCATTGATGACCTCATCGCTCACCTGCTCGTTAATGACCTCATCGCTCACCTGCTCATTGATGACTTCATCGATCACCTGCTCATTGATGACCTCATCACTCACCTGCTCATTAATGACCTCATTGCTCACCTGCTCATTAATTACCTCATCGATCACCTGCTCATTAATGACCTCATGGATCACCTGCTCATTAATGACTTCATCGATCACTAATAACCTCATCGATCACCCGCTCATTGATGACCTCATCACTCACCTGCTCGTTAATAACCTCATCGCTCACCTGCTCATTAATGACCTCATCGATCACCTGCTCATTAATGACTTCATCGATCACCTGCTCGTTAATGACCTCATTGCTCACCTGCTCGTTGATGACCGTGTCCAGCCTCTTCAGGCAGGCCTGGCAGAAGGCGTGGCCACAGTGCAGTCGCCGTGGCAACCGCGTTGCCAGGTCGTAGCTGCCGAAGCACACGATGCACGCCAGGTCCCGCCTCCTCAGTGATGTAATTGTGTCCGCGGCAAGAGTGGGGGGGCGAGGGGGGAGGGGCTGACGGGTCACTTCCTCCTCCTCTTCCTCCACTTCCTCTACTTCCTCTTCCTCTTCCTCTTCTTCTTCTTCTTCTTCTTCTTCTTCTTCTTCTTCTTCTTCTTCTTTTCTGTCGTCAGACATTTTGTTCTAACAAACGGGAAGAAAAGTCAAAAAGGAGAATATCTATTTTATTAGCTGGTATTCATTTTAGCTCGTATTAGCTAGTGTTAGCATTAGCTAGTGTTAGCTAGTGTTAGCCTTAGCTGGCATTAGCTAGTGTTAGCCTTAGCTGGCATTAGCAAGTGTTATCGTTACCTCCTCGTGTATATCAACACTCAATCAATGCACACTATATCTGTACATTCTGTATACTCCCTACTCCCTGTGTACATGTTCCTCCTATGTGTATTGTTGTGTGTGAGTTAAGTTAAACGTTAAATGTATAAGCTACTGGATGACCTACATTTTCCTCGCGATCAATAAAGTATCCATCTATCTATCTATCTCTATCTATCTACCTCGTGTTAGCATAAGCTCACATTAGCTAATGTTAGCATTAGCTGGCATTAAATAGTGTTAGCCTTAGCTCACATTAGCTAATATTAGCATTAGCTGGCATTAGATAGGGTTAGCCTTAGCTCACATTAGCTAATGTTAGCATTAGCAGGCATCAGATAGTGTTAGCCTTAGCTCACATTAGCTAATGTTAGTACTAGCTGGCCTCAAGTCTCCATTGTTCTCTAAACAACGTATTAGAACGATGACGGAACATTTCACACGATGATAAAACATTTATATTTATATATTAACAAACTCGCTGATATGAAACTAATAATTAAACATTTTATTTAATTGATTACGAGGAAACTTCCTCTTCTTCTTCTTCTTCTTCTTCTTCTTCTTCTTCTTCTTCTTCTTCTTCTTCTCCTTTGTGGGTTTATGTATTTCTTTGTTTATTTGTATTGAATATGAATCCCAACTCAATGAAGCAACAGGTGAAGTGGCACCGAGCTGCTGCGCTGTGATTGGTCAGAACTCACCTCTTCTTCTCCTTTATTCACATCACGTCTTCTGCTGGTTTAGTGTTGTTTCTTCTTCTCTCTTTTATTCCAGTTGACTCTTTTTTCCTTTTGCTTTATATTAATTTTTTTTCTTCTTCTCTTCTTTTGCTGCAGCTCTCTTTCATTCCCTTCAGTGTTTCTCTTGTTTATTCTCACCGCTTCCTCTCCTCCTCACTTCTCTCCTTTTCTTTCATCTCTTCTTCTTCTGTCTCGACTGTTTTCTTCTTCTGTGTTTGTTCTTCCTCAGAGAGAGAGGGGAGAGAGAGGGAGAGAGAGACAGAGAGAGAGAGGGAGAGAGAGAGACAGAGAGAGAGAAGGAGAGAGGGGGAGAGAGAGAGAGAGGCCTTCGTCAATAATTCAGCCTCGCTCGGCCGACCCTGAACGTCTCTTATTATTTATAAACAGGAAGTAAAGATAACTTTAATAAACAATATAATGCGTCATTCTCATCTTAAAAATACTGAATACTTATTTAAAAGAAACAATTGATCAAAAAGACATTTAGATGCGCAAATACAAAAAAATACAGCAACAACTCTAAATATTAAATATTTCCTGTACAATTTAGAAATTAAATATATAAAATGATCCAAACTAAAAACAATAAAAATATTTTTAAAACCGTTTAAACACCAGCTTTTATATTTATGTAGATAATATACATTTAATATGTTAATAAACATAAAGTATAAATATTATTGCCAAACATTTAATACTGTAAAATATTTCACATAATCATATTATATCATTAAAAGTTTAATTGATCGATAGCTGACCTGTAACCTGATCGGCCAATAGAAAGTGGAGCAGCGCTCAGGTTTCTATTGGCTGCCGATGTCAGCCTATCAGGTTACAGCTCACTGACTGAGACTGCCTAGCAACAGAGACAGAGAGAATCAAACAGATAATTAATAAAGTTTATTTAGAGAATTAATAAAGTTTATTATTTAAAAAAAATAATGATGAAAATGTATAAAGGTAAATATAAAAAAGTATAAAGTTTTTTAAACAAAAAATTAAAGATATATGATCAAAATTAATAAAGTTTATTATAATAAATAGTGTTTGAGATCTAAAAGACTTCATTATTTAAAAAGATAAAGTTTATTAGAAGAGATAATTTAATTAAATGAAAATGATTGAAGTGCATTACGATAATTACTTATATTTATTATAAATAATAACTTTTATGAGGGATAATGAAAGTTGAGAGGAAAAACATTTATATCTTTATTATTATTATGAATCATAAAATTCTATTTAATATTAATTACCCTGACCAATCAATTCAACCAACGACAGCTAGTCGGAGAGAAAATATAATATAATAAATATTCTAATATTTTAAATGTTTATAAACATTCATGAATAAACAACACAGCGTGAAACATGAACACATTCATCGTCTTTATTTCTTCATTCACTTGATTAATTTTTTTAACTTTAAGAACTCCTTCATACTCAAATGTTCTAAATCACGTTGTAAGAACTTATAAATACTGTCGGAAACTTCCGGAACATCAAAATAATTCACTTAAGAATCAAGTGATTAGTTAAGAAGAAGGAAAAAATGTATAAAATATAGATTAAAAAAAACATCACAAAGTTGTTCGTGAGCAGAGAAGGATTAATCAGACATTATGGGATGGATCACTCAGGAGCACCTTCAGAATCTACCCGACGACATCATCGCTCTCCCAAAAACAATAATTAATAACGAGCAATAAAGGATGAACGTGTCATTGCAACATATAAATGTATAATTAATGAAAATGTGAAAATTGTTCCAAAGAATTATAATAATTATGGATATTAAATAAAAAAGGTTATTGCATCTTTTTTTAAATATATGTAAAAAAAAAAAAAAAAGGTTACATTTAATTTAATCCAATAATTTTGTAAAATCCCACCTTTCATTATAACTATAATAATTATAATGATTAATCTACTCTTGTCCCGGGGCTTCTCTAGTGGAAGGTCCTGCAGCACTTTAAATATTTAAATGTTTCAACAAACAGGAAGTAGAAACATGTCTCCATACCAGGAGATGCACCGCGAGGGACAGGGGGACAGGAAGACAGGGGAGACGGGGGGAAAGGGGGCGAGGGGGCAAGGGGGGGGGACGGGGGAGAGTTTGTCCTCTCTTCCTCTTCCTTACTTCCTCGCTGGGAGGAGCTAGGAGACACGTTAGCGATGAAAATCACCGTTTCTTGCCTGTGACATCACTTCCTGCTGCGGTGACATCACTTCCTGCTGCTGTGACATCACTTCCTCCTCCGGCAGCGGTAGCAGCAGGCGGGGCACCTCCCCCCCACTTCCTCCCCACCGGCCTCCTTCACCACATAGGGCGGGGGGGAGGAGCTTGACACATACGGGTTCAAGTCGTTGCTGCTCAGCGCCATGGGATTGGCTATCACCATGCCGCCGTCATCAGAGAGGCGGAGCTTGGCCCGGGGGATGGTCACCTGACCGTACGGGTTGTCAGGGGAGACGTGGATGTTTGATGACATGGTGACGCCGTCCAATCAGAATCCGTCCAATCAGAAGCTGTCCAATCAGAAGCCGTCCAATCAGAATCCGTCTAATCAGAAGCTGTCCAATCAGAAGCTGTCCAATCAGAAGCCGTCCAATCAAAATCGGTCCAATCAGAAGCCGTCCAATCAAAAGCCGTCCAATCAGAAGCCGTCCAGGCGAGAGAACTGTAAGAGGAGAGAATGATGAAGTGATACATTGTGTACTATAAATTCAGACACACACACACACACACACATACAAACACAGACACAAAAACACACATAGACACCCACCCACACTGACACACACAAACACACAAATACACACACACACACACACACAGACATTGACACAGACATAGACAGACACACAGACATTGACACAGACTGACACACACACACACACACATTGACACAGACTGACACACACACATTGACACTGACACACAAACACACACACGCACACATTCACACACATAGACACACACACACAATCTATACATTATTAGTTAATATCAGGTGAGTCTCTGTATTTTGTGTATTTATATAAATAACTCTGAAGTTTACTTCACCAGACTCACCTGTTCACAAGCTACTTCTTCTTCTTCTTCCTCCTCCTCTTCTTCCTCTTCCACTTTCTTCCTCTCAGAGGAAACACAAACTTCTTCTTTGGCTGTTTACCCTCTTTCTTCTTCTCCTTTATTAGTGGTTCTGCTGTTCTTCGTATTTTTAATCCGTGTTTCCTCTGACGTCATGTGATCAAGTACCCATGAAACTGATTCTCCCTGCCTCGCCCTAACCTGCTCCACCTGTTGGCTCCTCCCCTCTCTCCTCATGAGGAGCTGTGATGTAACTTCTCCTGCAGCCTCATATGAGATCTCTGTTGTTTTGTGTATGTTTTAAATGAAGAGAGAGAGAGCAGAACATTATATAATCATAATGAAGTAGAACAGAACATTACATAATCACAATGACTTCTCCTTTAGTTTAATTCGTTGACAGTGGGCTCTGGAGGCGGTCCGCCATCAACCGGTTAGACAGAAACTCTGCTTTCATTCCTCCCCCACAAGCCCCGCCCACTCTCTGCTCCTATTGGCTGGGTCTACAGGTTCTACAGGTAAAACAAACACCCGAGAAGCTGCGGTCAGAAACTCGTTGGCAGGTAACTAGACGAGCCGCCTGTCAGTCACCGCCCGGCCCGCGGCGACCCCCCTCCTCGGGAGCCGCCATTGTTGTGACGAACAGACGCGGCTCTGTGTGCCGCACGCGTGCGCACACACACACGCGGGAGTACAAGTCACGCCCCTAGCTGCCTGTCGCTTGTCACAGGGAAGCTGATTGGTCAGAACAAGTCCATTAAGTTGGAGACGGAGCAGAAAGGACACGCCCCCTGAGCCTCAGGCCCCGCCCCCAGCAGGTCTGTTGACTAACGGGAGGTTCCGTCTCTTTATCTTCACCTCCAGAGTAAAGAGACGAAACTACTTTCAACCATGTTCATTGTTATCAAACCGGAAGTGAACATATGTGAGGAGGAGATGTAGAGACCTGCCAATCACCTGTAGCCCCGCCCCTAAAGTGTCCCCTGCTCTATGTCTAATGTCCTGAATGATGACATCATGCTGTATAGAAGAAGACTAGAAACTAGAGACTGAGACATCAACTCAATTTACAATGTTTACTGGGGGAAGTATAGTCATTATATAGACTTCTATACAACCAGAGGAGCCTCCTGGTGGTCAGGAGAGAGAACGCAACTTCAACACATGACACATATAGGGCGACTATGGGTCAGTGGGTAGCAGGCCCGTCTTTCAATCGCAGGGTTGGAGGTTCGATCCCCGCCCTAGTCGATGTGTCCTTGAGCAAGACACTGCTCCCTGTAGCTGCGTCTACAGTGAATGAAAGTGACATAATTGTAAGTCGCTTTGGATAAAAGCGTCAGCTAAATGACATGTAATGTAATGTAATGCATATACTTCTATACAACCAGAGGAATCACCCCCTGGTGGTCAGGAGAGAGAATGCAGCTTCAACACATGATGCATATACTTCTATACAACCAGAGAAGTCGCCCCTGGTGGTCAAGAGACAGAATTCAGCTTTAACACATGAAGAAGATACTTCTATACAACCAGAGGAGCCCCCTAGTGGTCAAGAGAGAGAATGCAGCGTTAACATTATTGCTAAAACAGAAAATAATAAATGAATTCACTTAATAGATAAATACAATCTAGATGAATTAATGAGGAAATAAAACACTTTATTAATGAATGCACTGCCACTTCTATATTCACACAAACAAACACGCACGCTCACACACTCACTCACACACTTCCGTTTCCGCCGGAAGCCCCTCCCTGTTAGCCTGTTAGCTGCAGCCGGACGACCAGAGGGAATAACCCGTGAACCCGCGCAGAGAGCGGAGCGGCGGAGGAATGATCCGGGCGGAGCACGGCAGAGCACCGCGGTGACCGGCCAGCCGCCGAGCGAGGGGACACTCCGCGGAGGGGACGGGGGGAAACACCGACAAGGATCCGCGACTCTCCGCCTGCTTCCGGTTCTGTTCCTCCCGAGCACCGTGAGATGTGTGTGTCCGGTTGTTTACTTGTTTGTTTGTCGTTGTTTAGGAGGTAAACAGGCCGCTAGCCGGCTAGCTTCACGCCCCGGTGTTTCCAACGGGAAGGCGCGGCTAGCGTTAGCTTAGCTCCACTCTCTGCTTACGAGTGTTTAAAGTCGTTGAAGGAGCTTTTGAACTTTAATGTAAAAACATGGAGGAAAATTAAACGTTTGACACAATAAAGTTATAAATATCATCGTTTATCTGCCTGACGTCGTTATGTAAACACTTGTTACTCATAACAGGAAGTTATTTAAATGTGTTTATGAGCTCCAACTCTAATAATCTGTGTTACTCCACAGATGACCATGACATCACCCACCGCTCGCCCCGGCTGCTAGAGAGAGAAAGTGTGTGTGTGTGTGTGTGAGAGAGAGTGTGTCTGTGTGTGAGTGTGTGTGATCCAGGATGGGGTTCGGTCGGGATTTAAGGAATTCCCACGAGGGATTATTGAAGCTGCAGGACTGGGAGTTAAAGGTACAAGTTACACTCTGTTCTCTACCTGTCCAGGTTCTCTGTTCTCTACCTGCTCAGGTTCTCTGTTCGCTACCTGCTCAGGTTCTCTGTTCTCTACCTGCTCAGGTTCTCTGTTCTCTACCTGCTCAGGATCTCTGTACTCTACCTGCTCAGGTTCTCTGTTCTCTACCTGCTCAGGTGCTCTGTTCTCTACCGGTTCTCTACCTGTGTTCCTGTGTGTCGCCCCCTAGCTGCTGGAGACGGTGAAGCGCTTTCTGACCCTGCGCGTGAAGAGCGATAAGGAGTACGCGGCTCTGCTGCTCAGCATGACTCAGCAAACGGAGAAACAGGAAGCTGCTGATTACGTTAGCACCGTGAGCAAGGTGAGAGGACTCACCTGTCCTGGTCTCTGTGTCGGTCCTGGTCTCTGTGTCAGTCCTGGTCTCTGTGTCAGTCCTGGTCTCTCTCTCTCTCTCTCTCTCTCAGTCCTGGTCTCTCTCTCTCTCAGTCCTGGTCTCTGTGTCAGTCCTGGTCTCTCTCTCGCTCTCTCTCTCTCTCTCAGTCCTGGTCTCTGTGTCAGTCCTGGTCTCTCTCTCTCTCTCTCTCTCTCCCTCTCTCTCAGTCCTGGTCTCTCTCTCTCTCTCAGTCCTGGTCTCTGTGTCAGTCCTGGTCTCTCTCTCTCTCAGTCCTGGTCTCTCTCTCTCTCTCTCTCTCTCTCAGTCCTGGTCTCTCTCTCTCAGTCCTGGTCTCTGTGTCAGTCCTGGTCTCTCTCTCTCTCAGTCCTGGTCTCTGTGTCAGTCCTGGTCTCTCTCTCTCTCAGTCCTGGTCTCTGTGTCAGTCCTGGTCTCTCTCTCTCTCTCTCTCTCTCTCTCTCTCTCTCTCTCAGTCCTGGTCTCTCTCTCTCAGTCCTAGTCTTTGCATCAGTCCTGGTCTCTCTCTCTCTCTCTCTCTCTCTCTCTCTCAGTCCTGGTCTCTCTCTCTCTCAGTCCTGGTCTCTGTGTCAGTCCTGGTCTCTCTCTCTCTCTCTCTCTCTCAGTCCTGGTCTCTCTCTCTCTCAGTCCTGGTCTCTGTGTCAGTCCTGGTCTCTCTCTCTCTCTCTCTCTCTCTCAGTCCTGGTCTCTCTCTCTCAGTCCTGGTCTCTGTGTCAGTCCTGGTCTCTCTCTCTCTCTCTCTCTCTCTCTCTCTCAGTCCTGGTCTCTGTGTCAGTCCTGGTCTCTCTCTCTCTCTCTCTCTCTCTCTCTCCCTCTCTCTCAGTCCTGGTCTCTCTCTCTCTCTCAGTCCTGGTCTCTGTGTCAGTCCTGGTCTCTCTCTATCTGTCCTGGTCTCTGTGTCAGTCCTGGTCTCTCTCTCTCAGTCCTGGTCTCTGTGTCAGTCCTGGTCTCTCTCTATCTGTCCTGGTCTCTGTGTCAGTCCTGGTCTCTCTCTCTCTCAGTCCTGGTCTCTCTCTCTCAGTCCTGGTCTCTGTGTCAGTCCTGGTCTCTCTCTATCTGTCCTGGTCTCTGTGTCAGTCCTGGTCTCTCTCTCTCTCAGTCCTGGTCTCTCTCTCTCAGTCCTGGTCTCTGTGTCAGTCCTGGTCTCTCTCTATCTGTCCTGGTCTCTGTGTCAGTCCTGGTCTCTCTCTCTCTCTCTCAGTCCTGGTCTCTGTGTCAGTCCTGGTCTCTGTGTCAGTCCTGGTCTCTCTCTCTCTCTCTCTCAGTCCTGGTCTCTCTCTCTCTCAGTCCTGGTCTCTGTGTCAGTCCTGGTCTCTCTCTCTCTCTCTCAGTCCTGGTCTCTGTGTCAGTCCTGGTCTCTGTGTCAGTCCTGGTCTCTCTCTATCTGTCCTGGTCTCTGTGTCAGTCCTGGTCTCTCTCTCTCTCAGTCCTGGTCTCTGTGTCAGTCCTGGTCTCTGTGTCAGTCCTGGTCTCTCTCTATCTGTCCTGGTCTCTGTGTCAGTCCTGGTCTCTCTCTCTCTCAGTCCTGGTCTCAGGTGATCCGGCAGACGGAGGCCTTGGGGCGGGTCATGAGGAGTCACGCTGACGACCTGAACTCGGGTCCTCTGCACCGTTTGGCCACGTTGATCCGAGACAAGCAGCAGGTGAAGAAGAGCTACCAGAGTCTTCATCAGCAGCTGGAGAGCCACAACCACAAGGTGTGTGTCTGACAGGGTGTTGGTCTGTGCTGGTGTCCTGTAAGACGGTACTGAGGGTGTGTGTGTGTGTGTGTGTGTGTGTGTGTGTGTGTGTGTGTGTGTGTGTGTGTGTGTGTGTGTCCTGTAAGACAGTACTGAGGGTGTGTGTGTGTGTGTGTGTGTCCTGTAAGACAGTACTGAGGGTGTGTGTGTGTGTCCTGTAAGACAGTACTGAGGGTGTGTGTGTCCTGTAAGATAGTACTGAGGGTGTGTGTCCTTTAAGACAGTACTGTGTGTGTGTGTGTCCTGTAAGACAGTACTGAGGGTGTGTGTGTCCTGTAAGACAGTACTGTGTGTGTGTGTGTCCTATAAGACAGTACTGAGGGTGTGTGTGTCCTGTAAGACAGTACTGAGTGTGTGTGTGTGTGTCCTGTAAGACAGTACTGAGGGTGTGTGTGTCCTGTAAGACAGTACTGTGTGTGTGTGTGTCCTATAAGACAGTACTGTGTGTGTGTGTGTCTTGTAAGACAGTACTGAGGGTGTGTGTGTCCTGTAAGACAGTACTGTGTGTGTGTGTGTGTGTGTGTGTGTGTGTGTCCTGTAAGACAGTACTGTGTGTGTGTGTGTCTCCTGTAAGACAGTACTGAGGGTGTGTGTGTCCTGTAAGACAGTACTGTGTGTGTGTGTGTGTGTGTCCTGTAAGACAGTACTGAGGGTGTGTGTGTGTCCTGTAAGACAGAACTGAGGGTGTGTGTGTCTCCTGTAAGACAGTACTGAGGGTGTGTGTGTCCTGTAAGACAGTACTGTGTGTGTGTGTGTGTGTCCTGTAAGACAGTACTGAGGGTGTGTGTGTGTCCTGTAAGACAGTACTGAGGGTGGAGGTGAGTGATGATGACTTGTTGTTGCTAGGTAACCAGGACTGACCTGGACAAGCTGAAGGCGACGTATCGTCAGCTGAGCCGCGACGCCAACAACGCCAGAGACAAATACCGGGAGGCGCAGACCAAAGGTGCCGCGCTTTACGACGGTCTTTGAAGGTGACGTGTCCCCAGATGTTCTGACATGTTCGTCCAATGGCAGGCCGGGAAACGGAGCGCGCCCGCGAGCGCTACGACAAGGCCACGGCGAAGCTGCACAACCTCCACAACCAGTACGTGGTAGCGGTGTGCGGCGCCCGCACGCAGCAGGACCAGCACCGGCGCCACGCCGGGCCGGCGCTGCTCGACGCGCTGCAGCGGATGCAGGAGGACATGACGCTCGCCCTGTGAGTCACATGACCTCCGACCTCCGGGGGCGCGTCCAGGGGGTGTGTGTCTAACATGTGTGTGTGTCTCTATGTGTATCTCAATGTGTGTGTGTATCTAACGTGTCTGCGTGTATCTCTGTGTGTGTGTGTGTATCTCTGTGTGTGTCTCTGTGTGTGTGTTTGTGTGTATCTATGTGTGTGTGTCTAACGTGTGTGTGTCTGTGTGTGTCTGTATCTCTGTGTGTGTGTCTAACGTGTCTGTGTATCTGTGTGTGTGTGTGTGTGTATCTCTGTGTGTGTGTGTGTCTGTATCTCTGTGTGTGTGTATCTATGTGTGTGTGTGTGTGTGTCTAACATGTGTGTATCTCTATGTGTGTGTGTCTAACGTGTGTGTGTGTGTATCTCTATGTATGTGTGTATGTCTCTGTGGGTGTGTGTGTGTATCTCTGTGTGTGTGTCTAACGTGTGTATCTGTGTGTGTGTGTATCTCTATGTGTGTGTGTCTAACGTGTGTGTGTGTGTGTGTATCTGTGTGTTAACGTGTTTGTGTGTGTGTGTATCTCTGTGTGTGTGTCAAACGTGAGTGTGTGTGTGTCTAACGTGTGTGTACCTTTATGTGTGTAGTAAGAGCATCCTGGAGGAGTACTGTGAGATCAGCAGCCTCCTGACGGAGGAGATCGTCACCGTCCACCAGGAGGTTTCTGCGGCGGTGCAGCAGGTCGACCCGCTGGCCGAGTACCAACACTTCATCGACGCCTACCGGTGAGCCGGCGCCGCCGCGGTAAGGGGCGTGGCCTCCTCGTGGTACCCGTGGTAACGGTGTCCCCCCCCTCAGGTCTCCGGAGACCCAGGAGGCGAGCGTGGAGTTCGACGCGTCGCTGACGGAGGAGACGGACAACCTGCCGGCCAACGAGATCCTCTGGAACACCCTGACGGCCGACAGCCTGCAAGTCATGTGAGCGGGAACACAAACCCACGGTCACGTGACCGAGGCCGACCAATCACAGAGTCGGATCAATGGGATCCGTAATGCGATGACGTCTGGCTTCTTAACTACTCGCCGCTGATGGCCGCGTCGCCCCGTGTCTCCAGGCTGGCGTCGGCGTCGGAGGAGCTGGCGCTGACTCAGCAGAACCTGAGGACGAAGGAGGCGCTGGCCGACGACCTCGACGCCAAGATCCAGACGAGTCAGCAGAGCGCCGAGCGGAAGAGCGAGTGAGTGTCCGGGAGTGAGGAGAACGCCCCGCCCCCCCTCTCTCTCTCCTGTCTGACGGCGTCTCTCGCCCTCAGCTGCGTCCTGCTGCTCAGCCAGAAGCTCTCCGTCCTCGAGCTCCACCACGCCGTCCAATCGCTGCGTGGCTCCGAGGCCCGCCTCGCCTCCCAGAAGGCCTTGCTGGACGCCAAGATGGCCGCCGCCGCCGCCTCCCCGCCCCCGCCGCCGACCCCCCCCACGATGCCCTACGAGGACGACGCCCGCTCCGTGGGCTCCACGGTGAACATCTGGTTACTGCGCACCCTTTCAAAATAAAAGCTCCGTTAACCGTCGGCGTGGTCAATAAAGTTTTCACGCTCCGTGTCGTCAGGACAAAACGAAGGAGAAGAGCTCTCGCTTCGACACGCTGCGCTACTCTCTGGCCGGAATGATCCGGACCCCGAAAGCCATGCTGGGCTCCTCCTCCTCGGTGAGAACAACAACAACAACAACAACAACATGTGGGGGGTTCAGTTCGCTGCAGCTTTAACGTCAATAAACGGTGAAAAGGAAGATTCATGTTTAAGCTAGGCTATGCTACACTAGGCTACGCTACACTAGGCTATGCTACACTAGGCTACGCTACACTAGGCTATGCTACGCTACAGTAGGCTATGCTACACTAGGCTATGCTACACTAGGCTATGCTACACTAGGCTATGCTACACTAGGCTATGCTACACTAGGCTAAACTACGCTACATTAGGCTACGCTACACTAGGCTATGCTACACTAGGCTATGCTACACTAGGCTACGCTACACTAGGCTATGCTACGCTACAGTAGGCTATGCTACACTAGGCTATGCTACACTAGGCTATGCTACACTAGGCTATGCTACACTAGGCTACGCTACACTAGGCTATGCTACACTAGGCTATGCTACACTAGGCTAAACTACGCTACATTAGGCTACGCTACACTAGGTTATGCTACACTAGGCTATGCTATGCTACATTAGGCTACGCTACAGTAGACTATGCTAGGCTTCACTCGACGTGAACACGGGAGCGTTGTGGTGGAACACAACCCGATGCAGATCTTTCCTCCCTGCAGCAGTTCTTTGACGTCATCCCGCTGGCGGAGCGCCCCCTGGCGGACCAGGAGTGGTACCACGGCGCCATCCCGCGCACCGAAGCCCAGGAGCTGCTGCGGCTGCAGGGAGACTTCCTGGTGAGGGAGAGCCACGGCAAGCCGGGCGAGTACGTCCTGTCCGTGTTCTCTGCTGAGCAGAGGAGGCACTTCATCATCCAGTACGCTGAGGTACGCACGCACACACACACACACACACACACACACACACACACACACACACACACACACACACACACACACACACACACACACACACACACACACACACACACACACACACACACACACACAGACACACACACACACACACACGTTAACATGTACCCCCCCCCCCCCTCGTTCTCTCTGGTAGAGTCAGTACCGTTTCGAGGGCACTGGGTTCTCCACCATCCCTCAGCTCATCGAGCATCATTTCACCTCCAAGCAGCTGATCACCAAGAAGTCTGGAGTGGTGCTGCTGAACCCCGTCGTCAAGGTAACCCACCTGCGTATACTCGGTAATCACACGGGCAGATGTTACCTGTGCTCAGCCAACCGACTTGTGACTCCGTCACCTCGAGCTAACCACTCGAAATCCAGACTGTTTGCTGTCCTGGCTCCTGATTGGTGGAGCCAGCTCCCCACTGACATCAGGACAGCAGGAAGTCTCTACATCTTCCGCCGGAAACTGAAAACGCACCTTTTCCGACTATATCTGGATTAAAACACAGATTTGCACTTTAGTAGCACTTGAATGTCTCTTATTATTATTACTTTTGTAGTTTGACTATGATGAGGAAATGTTACTTTCTGTATTCTTGTTGTTCTTAGTTTGTACTCTAGGTTGAAATGCACTTATTGTAAGTCGCTTTGGATAAAAGCGTCTGCTAGATGACATGTGATGTAATGTAATGCTCTCAGGTGATTGAGTGGGTTTGTGTGTCTGCAGGATAAGAAGTGGATCCTGAACCATGAGGACGTGGTGCTGGGGGAGCTGCTGGGGAAGGTGACCTCACTTCCTGTTTCCTGCTGTTGTTTCTTTGACTCTGTAACGTCCCATCATGCCTTGCTGTCTTCTGGTTGCCAGGGTAACTTCGGCGAGGTGTTCATCGGGACGCTGCAGCGAGACAAAACGCCGGTCGCCGTCAAAACGTGTAAAGAAGATTTACCTCCAGAGCTGAAGATCAGGTTCCTGTCTGAGGCCAGGTGAGCATCCATCAATACCTCATCAATACATCATCAATACATCATCAATACCTCATCAATACATCCATCAATACATCATCAATACATCATCCATATATATTTATATATATATTACTATATTTGTTTCATATTGATTTATGTATATTTATTAAAATCAACTATTAATCTATAGATATATTTATTTAAATGTATAGTTATATATCTTTATGTATTTATATTTTTAATAAGAAGTATGTACATTATATATTTATTATTAACTATTTTTACATACAGGATCCTGAAGCAGTAAGTGTATTATGTATATTATATATTTAATAAGTAGATTATATATTTAATAAGTAGATCATGTATATTATATATTTAATAAGTATATTATATATTTTATAAGTAGATTATATATTTAATAAGTGTATTATATATTTAATAAGTAGATCATATATATTATATATTTAATAAGTGTGTGTACACAGGATCCTGAAGCAGTACGACCATCCCAACATCGTGAAGCTGATCGGCGTCTGCACGCAGCGACAGCCCATCTACATCGTCATGGAGCTGGTTCCCGGTGAGTGGAGCTTATTCACGATGATGTCACGGTCGGCCGGTCCTGTGTTTTCATTGGTCGGTTCCTAACGGCTGACCCGTCTCAGGTGGAGACTTCCTGTCCTTCCTGAGGAAGAAGAAGGACGACTTGAAGACGAAGCAGCTGGTCCGCTTCTCGGTGGACGCCGCGGCCGGCATGGCGTACCTGGAAAGCAAGAACTGTATCCACAGGTGAGTCTGGAGCAGCTGCTTCATCCCACCGCCATGATACCTGAGGATATTCACCTGTCTGTCTCTCACCTGTCTGTCAGGGACCTGGCAGCGAGGAACTGTCTGGTGGGAGAAGGCAGTGTGTTGAAGATCAGTGACTTTGGGATGAGTCGGCAGGAAGACGACGGGATCTATTCTTCTTCTGGACTCAAGCAGATCCCCATTAAGTGGACGGCGCCGGAGGCCCTGAACTACGGTAATGCCCCCTGAACTACAGTAACGCCCCCTAAACTAAGGCCACGCCCCCTGTTATATGGCAACGCCCCCTGAACTAGGGCCACGCCCCCTAAACTAGGGTAACACCCCCTGAACTATGGCAACGCCCCCTAAACTAGGGTCACGCCCCCTAAACTAGGGTAACACCCCCTGAACTACGGTAATGCCCCCTAAACTAGGGTCACGCCCCCTAAACTAGGGTAACACCCCCTGAACTATGGCAACGCCCCCTGAACTAGGGCCACGCCCCCTAAACTAGGGTAACACCCCCTGTTCTATGGTAACGCCCCCTAAACTAGGGTAACACCCCCTGAACTATGGCAACGCCCCCGAGTCATGAGCCCTGCTCTGATTGGTCGCTGATGAGTCCCTCTCTGATTGGCTGTTGCAGGTCGTTACAGCTCTGACAGCGACGTGTGGAGTTACGGGATCCTGCTGTGGGAGACCTTCAGTTTGGGGGTGTGTCCTTATCCTGGGATGACCAATCAGCAGGCCCGAGAGCAGGTGGAGAAAGGTAACGCGTCATGATGGAGGTTGGTGAGCGCGAGCCGTCCCCGAGACAAACGGATGTCTTCCCTCATGGTTGCTAGGTTACCGGATGTCCTGTCCTAAGTGTTGCCCTGACGACGTGTACAAGGTGATGCAGCGCTGCTGGCTCTACAGCCCGGAGGACCGGCCCAAGTTCTCCGAGCTGCAGCGCGACCTCGCCGCCCTCAAGAAGAAGTGATGACGTCATCGCATGACTTCGCTGCCATGAAGAAGTGATGACATCGTCGCAAGTTTTTCCCACCTCCAAGAAGAAGTGATGACATCGCACGACCTCACCGCCATCAGGATTGATGACATCATCAAAGATCTCACCACCCTACAGAAGAAGTGATGACTTCAGAGTGTCAGCAAAGAAGAGTTTTTTTTTTTTCTCCAGGTGGGCGTGGTCATCATATGGGCGTGGTCATCTCGTGGGCGTGTCTTTTGGTAAAAGCCGAAACCTGAAACACATCTTTTAGCTGCTGGTGAACTCATTTCAGTTAAAACACGACGTTAGCATCAATGTAGCACGCTATGTTAGCATGGATGCGGCTCGCCATGTTAGCATGGATGTGGCTTGCTATGTTAGCATAGATGTAGCTCACTATGTTAGCATAGATGTAGCTCGCTATGTTAGCATGGATGTGGCTCGCTATGTTAGCATCTTGCCCGAAAAAAGTATTGTTGACTGGACTGGAGTGGGGTTGGTAGCATGTTAGCACGTTGTTAGCATGTGCAGATGAGTTATTTTTAACATTTGAGTATCAAATTTTAAGAAACATTTATTTGGGAGAATTAAATGATGATCCTTCTCAAATTCATTGGTTAGCACGCTAGCAGTGATGCTAGCTTGGCCTGGTCACATGACCCTCAGACGCCAACAAATTGAAGTCAAACTGCTCAAATAAATACAAATAACTTTTAAACGTTACATGAAACCAGATTTTATTTTGGAGAAATCTGTTTCTTTTTTAAAAGTGAGTTTTAAGAGTTTTAAAACATTTTGCAGTTAAAAAACTTTTTAGAAAATAAGCTAAAACTTCAACAATCAGTCAACAGGTGGTCAGATCGTAACACACACCTCACTACCGTAACCGTGGCAACAGCGTGAACACTAAAACAATCGCTTAACACTAAACAGTTTTTGTTTTTACAGTTTCTGTTTTTATATATTATGTTTTTATGATATATTTTAGGACAACTCTACTGTCTAAAAATACAAATAACAAACTGACCTTTTATTTGTAAACCGCTCTAGCCTCTGACCACGCCCACTCTGACCGGTTAGTATTTGTTTTTAGGAAATGCTTTTGACCAATCAGTGATTTAAATTTTTTTTTGTTGACGGCTGGAAAAGAAATTGTCTCTGAAATGTAAAAAAAAAATGGTGTTTGTTTATTTAAGCTTTTAATTATCATTTTATTGTGACGTTTTTTTTGTATTATTTCTAAACCAAAGTGAAACACATCGTCTCCAAAACAATTCTTAAAAACAAACTATGTATAAAATTATTTTTAAGATCATCAGCACTTAATGTTTCCTGGTTGTCATGAAAACTGAAATGTTTAAATGTTTTTAAAAGAAAGTTTAATATAAATATGTATAAACTACAAAAAGACGTGTATCTGTAAATGAATCGTGAGTCCTGATTGGTCAGAATCACTTTCTGGACTGTGGGCGGAGCTTAAATGTGAGCGACTGTAAATACCTTCAAGATGTTTTTTAACACTAACCGTCTGTCTTTTATATTTGTTTCTTTATTAAAATAATATCGTAGCATTTATTATGAAAATAAAACAAATCATACGAACAAACATGATTCTGTTTATTTCATTTCACGTATGTTTCCAATTAGCGTAATATTTATAAATACAAATTAAGCAATTCATGTTTTAATTCAAGTCAAATATTTAATTTAGCTTTTAAAATCAAAATGATCTTTTCTTGGATCATTTAAACATTAATATAGGGAGAGAAACATCCCATAATAGCTTAGATCTGTTCAAATATCTGGATCAATAATCAACCTGTTTGAATCAACTTTATTGAAAGTTAACTGAGAAGACAACACAAAGCAGTGAAACATTTCATTATTTATTAAAACTGTAAACTCCCGAACAACGTGGGCAGCGTGGCCGGTTTGGGGTGGGGCTTGTAGCCGATTCGCTCGTTGATAAGCTCCGCCCTCGACGTTGCTGTTGAGGAAGAAGCCGAGGCTCCGCCCCCGATGTCAACACTGATGACAGAAGCTCCGCCCACTCCACCTCCTGACTCCGCCTCCTCTCGCTTACACTTCCTGGCCTGTAAACAGTCCATTGATAAGAAACTTAATCAATACAGAAACATAATAATAATCAATACAGAAACGTATTAATCCAGAGACTTATCGGGATGTTGACAAAACATCAAATACATAATAAATTATTCCTCTCGTCACTCGTTATGTGACTAATCAATTATTGTTTAATACAATATTGACTATTGATTAACAGTATTGATTGACTGAAAAATATTGATAGTATTGATGATAGTATTTATATTTACAGTATTGACAGTATTGATTGATATTGACAGTATTTATATTGACAATATTAATTGATAGGCAGTATTGATATTGATAGTATTGACAGTATTGATATTGACAGTATTGACATTATTGATATTGACAGTATTGATTGGCAGTATGGATGGATATTGAGAGTATTGATTGATAGTATTTATATTGACAGTATTGACATTATTTATTTTATTTTATTTATTGGATCCCCGTTAGCTGA
Organism: Liparis tanakae; assembly: GCA_036178185.1. Taxonomy (NCBI): domain Eukaryota; kingdom Metazoa; phylum Chordata; class Actinopteri; order Perciformes; family Liparidae; genus Liparis; species Liparis tanakae. The sequence continues at coordinate 18,497,113 of CM070090.1, read as the reverse complement.
CGCCTTAGCGACAGCTAATCTTCCTGGGGTCCACAGAAAGGTCAAAATACAATACATACAAAAACATACAAAACATATGGTGAAACAAACAGTTAAAAATAGAACAACAAAGTGAAGAATAGTGCAGTCAGATGCACAGTACAGAAGGATCAGATATATGTTATGCAATTCGACTTAATTCATACAAAGAAAAAGAAAAATTAGATGACTAAAAAGCAATAGAATACGTCAAGTGGTTAATGTTCTTAGATGCGCCTTTAATTGTTTTTTGAATGAAAAATTATTGCTTATGTGAGTTAAACAAGGAGGCAGTGAGTTCCAAGCGGTAATCACACGATAGATAACAGTACGCTTGAGGAGGTTAGTTCTTGGGGTTGGCGGTATCAATTGACCTAAACTAGCATTATTGACATTATTGATATTGATAGTATTTATTGACAATATTGATAGTATTGATATTGACAGTATTGATATTGATAGTATTGTTTGATCGTATTGATTGACAGTATTGATATTGACAGGTGCATCAAAGTGATTTAAACCTCGAGCTCTTTCTTGACGCTCTCGAACTCTTCCGTGTCGTCGATCTTCAGCTCCAGACGAGTCGGTTTCCTTCTCAACATCTTCTGATTTTAAACTTCAGAAACAATAAAACAAGACAAACGTTGTAAACATTACGTGATACAGATGCTATGCTAACCAAACGGAGGTGATGTTGACATAAACTTCAGGATCAATGAATCAATAATGTTGAATCATTTCCTGTCGTTTTAAAAATCAGACTTTTCCCTCAATTTATGTTTGCTATTGATACAGGTGATTCCACTGTTGGAGACATTTAGAGACGTATTGATCCAGCAGCTGATCAATGAATCAGATAGCTACTGTGCGACAACGTGACCTGCAGACCATCGATCACTTTATTGTGAAGGAATCCACATGAACAGGAAGACTTAACACAAGTCAAATCATTTAGTTTAACCGGCAACGGGTCAAAGTCCTCTCTCCTAACAAGAAACGGGTCAACGTCCTCTCTTCAACAGGTCAAACACACGTCCGTAAAGTTACCTGACAGGTGAGCTGGAGCGATATTTTCGCGGGTTTACCCTCTTCTCGTGCTTGTTTGCTGCAGCTTCGTCCACCGGTAGAAGAAACCTTTGACCCGGAAGCGGATGACTAGTTTACATCCGGGTCACGCCGCTCTGAGACGCTACCGCTTCGTTTCTTTCCACAGGTCAGTTTGATTTTAATTAAAACATGTATGCGGGTTCACGCACGTCATATTGTTTTAGTTATCACACCTGGCGCGTGTCGGCTCGTGCGCGTCACACGTCACGTGAGCCGCACACGTGAAGGACACCGCTGTTCTGTTTTGAGAGCTAATGCTAACAGTAGCTTTGGTTACCGCGCTGCGCTTCTAACTGCGTAAGAAAAGCGCAGGATGCCAGACCGAAGCCCCGGTCCCAGACCGGAGCCCCGAGGACTCCTTTCCTTCCTCAGAACTGAACTCCTCCCGGTCCTGTGTGTGTGGCTTTGTGAGTCTCAATGAATCAGCGGCTAATCAATAAGTTATTCTCTATAACTTATTGATTAGCCGTTGAGCAATACTCACCGTTACTCCTAAACACGTGACTGTCTCAGGTGAACGTCAGAATAATAATAATATACATTACGTCATGACTGAAGCTCATGAACAGTGTGTGGTGTCACATATATATATATATATATATATATATATATATATATATATATATATATATATATATATATATATTTAGGGGTTAGGGTTTTTTTTTAAATGTATATTTATATTATTTATATATATTCATATATTTTGTTTGTATTTTTAACATTTATATATCTATATATTTTGTAGGTATATTTCTATTCTATATATTTATTTATGTATTTTTATTTTCTATAGCCATATATGTTTATTATGTGTGTATATATATATATACTTTCTTTTTTATCTATATATTTGTATTATGTATATATATATTTATTTATTGTTTTACATGTATATTTTTATTATGTATATATATTTATATATTGTTTTACATGTATATTTTTATTATGTATATATATTTATATATTGTTTTACATGTATATTTTTATCATGTGTATATATATATATTTATATATTGTTTTACGTGTATATTTTTAATATGTATATATATATATATTTATATATTGTTTTACATGTATATTTTGGGTATTGTCTTTGATGTTGCAGTGTGTGTTTGAGTTCATGTTGCAGTATAATGACGTCATGATGTCCTCTGTCCACTGAGCAGCAGCAGCACAGAACAAAGATGTCTGACGACGACGACGTGGCTCCCGTCCCCAAGAGGACGCGTCTGTACTACGGCAGCCTGGAGGAGAAGGAGCGCGAGCGCCTGAGCGAGTCGGGGAGGGGCGGCGATGGCGTGAAGGCCGGCATCAAGGCGGGAAACATCAACATCTCGTCAGGTGGGTGTCACGGACTACAGTTTCCGCGTGAGAGACCTGTGAGTGAGACTCCGTTTCCCACGATGCCTTGCAGGAGAGACTCTGGACCTCGAGGACCGAGTCAGCGAGCGGCAGCACGACGCGCTCGCCGCCTTCGAGCAGCGGCGGCGAGCGCGGCAGATCACCGTGTCCACCGACGACACGGAGGTGAAGGCCGGCCTCCGGGCGCTCGGGGAGCCAATCATATTGTTCGGAGAGGGACCAGCTGACCGCCGGGAGAGGTACAGATCATATACTTCATTAGTTCAACGATCAATAGACTCGTGATCAATGCTTCTCCCAAAAGTAAACACAGGGAACATCTGTAAGACGTTGAACTCTTCTGAACTCAAATTTCAAACTTTAAATATTTTTTGTGTGTTTGTTTGTTTGTGTGTTTGTTTGTTTGTTTGTTTGTTTGTTTGCTTTTGTGTGTGTCAGACTTCGCAGTGTTCTGTCAGTTGTTGGTCCGGACGCTCTGAAGAAGTCCAGAAGAGAAGAAGAGAGAGCCAAGAGGTCACAGGACGAGGTCAACACACACACACACACACACACACACACACACACACACACACACACTCTGCGTCTTGAAATTCTAAAGTTTCTGAACCAAGGAAACTTCTTTCTGACCACTCACAGTGCCAGCAGACATGGTACCACGAAGGCTCCGCCTCCCTGAAGGATGCTCGCCTCTGGTTGGCCAAGTACTCTCTGCCGAGGTGAGTTGGCAACACGCCGGCCAATGGGAGGCGGGCGTGCGTGTGGGGGAAGCTGACGGGCTGTGATTGGTCCACCAGGTCGTTGAAGCGGCTGGACGCTGCGCGCACGCTGCGGGACGTCCCCGAGGCGACGCGGGCCATCCGGCAGCAGGAGCAGCAGAACAGCCTGCGGGTCAGAACGCGTGATGATGTCATCGCTGCTCATCGGCAATAACCTTTATTAACAGATTCATTTCTCTGTAGAATCTGAACAACTTCTGCAGTCAGATCGGTGACGATCGACCAATCAGCTTCTGCCACTTCAGCCCCGACTCCAAGATGCTGGCCACCGCCTCCTGGTGACAAGCCCCGCCCACTTCAGACTAATCATTCTGTGTTCTGGTAAAGCTAACACGCTAAGCTAACATGCTACCCCCCCACAGGAGTGGCCTGTGTAAGCTGTGGTCCGTCCCCGACTGCAGCCTGATTCGTACACTCAGAGGTGGGCGGAGCTTCATGTTACCTTTAAGATTCATTATGCATAATTACCTATTATTAATTGTATTGTAATTAATAATTGTATACCTTTTAATATATGTTTGTATATATATATATATATATATATATATATATATATATATATATATATATATATATATACATACATACACACACACACATTTATATAACAATAACTAATCATATGCGTATGTATAAATACATACTATATGTGTGTAGGTGTGAGCGTACATATTAATAATAAATATATACGTATGTATAAATACATACGTATATATATATATGTATATATACATATTTATATTTATATTAATGTTTGTATATATAGGTGTGAGTGTACATAATTTGTAATATTAATTAATTTGTATGTCGTGAGTAACTGACTCCGCCCATTCTCCATGTCCCTGCTCTCTGATTGGCCGAAGGACACCACACCAACGTGGGCGCGGTGGTCTTCCGCCCGGAGTCCGGGATCTCTCTCGACAAATCAGACGTCAACTTGGCCTCCTGCGCTACGGACGGCTCTGTGAAGCTGTGGAACCTCGAGAGGTAGGAGGGAGGAGGCGAGGAAAGGAGGAGGGAGGGAGGGAGGAGACGAGAGTGGGGGAGGAGACGAGGGGAGGGGGGGACAAGGGAGGAGACGAGAGGGGAAACGGGGAGAAGAAAGAAGACGAGGGGGGAAGGAGGGAGGAGACGAGGAAACGAGGGGGGAAGGAGACGGAGGGGGAAAGGGAGGAGACGAGGAGACTGAACCACTTCCTGTTCCTCGTGTTCAATCCTGCCCGTCTCTGGTTGCCGTAGCGACGAACCAGTGGCCGACATCGAGGGCCACAGCGACCGAGTCTCCAGAGTCTCCTGGCACCCGTCTGGAAGGTTCCTGGGGACCGCCAGGTAAACTGCTGCTTCTGTGTACTAGTACTCTCAGTGTGTCAGTGTGTACTCTGTGTGTACTCTGTGTGTACTAGTACTCTCAGTGTGTACTCTCTCTGCTCAGCTATGATAACTCGTGGCGGCTCTGGGACCTGGAGGTCCAGGAGGAGATCCTCCACCAGGAGGGTCACAGCAAGGGAGTCCACGACATCCACTTCCACCCCGACGGCTCGCTGGCTGCTACTGGGTACACACACACACACACACACACACACACACACACTGTACAGACAGACACACTGTACAGACACACACACTGTACAGACAGACACACTGTACACACACACACACACTGTACACACACACACA